>VYZU01056171.1:79305-94380 GCA_013401355.1 Ceyx cyanopectus | reverse complement strand
GTGATTCTGTGATTCTGTGTGCTCTCCTAACAGAAAGGGCTTCTGTGCTTGGGATGCAAATGGAGATGGCAGCCCAGGAGCTGCCCTAGGGGCTGAAGGTCCATCTGCCAGCCCTGCTTCTCAGCCTGCTGCTGGATCTTCCACATGAGGCACAGGGCTGCAAGGAGATGGTTCTGCTGGGCCAGAAGTGCAGCTAGGGCAGCATCTCTCTATTAATGGCTCAATATGCAGCGATTCCCAAGTGGAAGATGCAAGGGACAGGCTGTAACCACAGCCCCAGGTCTGGCAGCAAGCTCAGAAAAGGGTTGGTGTGAAGCAGACATTTCAGCAGGCTTCTCTTATACGGCTGCTATGATAGAAACTCTTCTGATTCAGGTATGGAAGCTTTTGCAATGAGTTTACATCCCTAATGATGAACATATAAGCACCTATCTTTTATCTATAGGGCTTTAAAAGACTACAAAGTACAAACCTAGCTGAAGAGCAACCCTATAAGGTGCTGGACTGACCCCAGTCCCCATTCTGTTTCCACACCTGTCTTGCTTCGTGGAAGTCTTTTCCAGATGCTCACAGGAACAGCTTGTCTTCAGATTTATGTGAGTGACAGCTCCCAGCTTTGTCATGTCTCACAAAAACCTTTCCCTTCCCTAAGGCATCACTGGTTAGAATCACACACATGAGAACTGCAACTTTCACTTGGGAGGGTGCTTTGAGTTGTTATTTGTATTGTGAGAATCAGAGAAAATATAATGATCTCAATCCCTAGCAAGTTCAGAAGTGGAGGGCACATAAGATATGCCAAATTCTATCAGCTGTACTTCTTCTTCATTGAAAAAAAAGCAGTGCCATGAGTTTTGAGGGTTTATTAGCTCATGGTAAAAACATTTGGAATTAGCAACAGTTTTGTCAGGTTGGTTGAGGTTTGCATACACCTCTAGAGGGGGAAATGAGTGGCCAGTGCAAGTGACTGTAACTAGCCAGGTTTTCAGCTAATTCTAGTGGTCTGTGAATCAGCTGTTGGTTGCTTTTGCAGTTCTACTCACTTCTAAAGGAGGCCTGTGAGCGATTAGCTCACAAAAAATGTCATTCACAACTAACAGAAATTTACACTGGGCATTTGGGAAAAATTATCACTGCAAGAGTGGTCAGAACCTGGCACAGGCTGCCCAGGGAGGGGGTTGAGTCACCAGCCCTGGGTGTGTTGAAGGGTGGTTTGGATGTGGGTTTGAGGGACATGATCTAGGGGTGAACTGTGTAGAGTAGGGTTAATGGTTGGACTGGATGATCCCAAGGGGTTTTTCCAACATGAATGATTTTATTCTGTACTATTCTATAATTAATTAGAATATATATAATATTAGAAAAGATGTATTATCTATATATTAAGAGGTTGTTTTGATGTCAGGCTTGTTTATGCCGTAGCCAGTGTGAAGATGTGCTTTCAAACCAGGTTTAAAATCCCCAGAGGGTTATACAGCCTTGCTCTCCCAAAGCACTTGACCTCAGAAATGCTTTAGAGAGCTCCATTCTTATGTTTCACTTACATTTTTATGCTGTGCCTCCCTTGGCAAACACTAAATTGCAGGAAGCCATGTGCAATAAGGGACAGAAACAAGCTAACTTTAGTTGGCTGTTAGTATGGCCAAGTGCATGATGAAAATTATGTTAGCATCTGAGATGCTGAGGGGGGGCCCCAACTTTCATCTAGGTATTGGAACTCTCAGCTCGGGAACATGTCTTCATGCTGGGATCACTTTCTGCCCCTTTTTCTTGAGCTCCATTAGGTGTTGCTCACGCGTTGGTTGCTGTAGCCTCACCACATCTTGCACAAAATAGCCAAAATAGCTGGTGCAGGCAGGACCACTGAGGGGGTGCAGATCCTTCAGGAGGTACTTTGGGGCTGAGACAGCCTTGGGTGTGCCAGCAGAATAAAGTCCCAACATGGGCAGAGTTGTCTAGGTATTCCTAGGACAAGAGCACTGCTATACCTGAAGCTGATGCTGGCTGCTTCCAGAAGGCCTGTCTGAAAAGCCATCCCTTCTGGATCTCCAGAGAGGGAACCAGCCTTTGGTGCAGACTGTTGGGGTGCTGAGTGCTTGTTGTGGCAGATACAGTCTGGGGGTGGGTGGCCATGAACTGATGTTGCTGGGCACCCCAGAGGGGTTTGCAGCCTACCATGCTCTGAAGGTGGGCACGTGTGTTCAGTTAGTTCAAGGGCACATCTGGAGGAGGGGCTGACCTCCAGTGTCTAGTGAGAACCTTCTGGACTGGTGAACTGAGCTGCAGGGGTGGTGACACCAGTGGTTGCTGTGTCACCCAGCCCTAGTACTCACACTGATGTTCAAACTGACCTAAACAGACCATCTGCAGCCTTCTTCCCATGCCAGTGCAGCCACTTTTGAGTCTCTGCTGCTCACGGTAACAAAGAAAGTGTAGCAATCAGAGCTGAATCCAATTTCCATTGTAAACTGTAGCATCTCCACAAGCCCACCAGACTACCCCAAAACAGTCCTCCTTGGGAAAGAGGGAGCAAATAGAGCATACTTGGTACTTGGATGTAGGTTCACTGCCACTTTTGCACTGATTTCAGCCCAGAAGTGCTGTGCTACTAGGTGTGAAGAGGGTACATTGCTCCTCAGTGAGCTGCCAGCTGCCATGAGCCACCTGGCTGAGTACCTGCCCTAACTACCCCCTAAGATCAGATTTGAACCTTCAACAGCCAAACTGGAGATGGAGAAGCACATCTGTGTGAACAGAGGTAAGCTAGGCAGACCTCGAAAGAACTAGACAGAAGGGAAGCACCAAAGAGTAGGTCTCAGACCCAATGACCTCTGAGCTGCAGCAAAAAGTCAGGGGCAGGTCTGTGATTAGATCTAAGCAGGGCTGAGCTGTGCTCAGCATCCTGCTGCTTGGGACTTCAGAGACAAACACCTGAATCATCAAGAATGTCCATTGACCAGAAATAGCACTGGAGTGGGTGCTGAAGGATATCCTAGCAGTGTGCTTATCAACACAGATCAGCCTGGCACTCGGAACACCACCAGTAAGCTGCACTTCTCCCTTGCAGCCTGCTGCTGGGCAGCAGAGTTCACAGGCTGGTGCCCCCCTGTGCTCCAGCAGATCAAATTTCCCATTGGACATCACATAGAGTCACACGAATGTCTGGGTTAAGGGAGCTCCAGAGCTCACCCAGCCCAACCCCTGCTGAGAGCAGGGCCATCTGCACCTAGAGCAGGGTGCTCAGAGCCTCCTCAACCCCACCTGGGATGGCTCCAGGGATGGGGCCTCCACCACCTCCCTGGGCACCCTGTGCCAGTGCCCACCCCTCTGCTGGGAAAGAACTTCTGCCTTAGTTCTCATCCCAATCCACTCCTTGCTCATTTCAACCATTGCCCCTTGGCCTTTTTCCCTCCAGGCCTTTGGGAGCAGCCCCTCTCCAGGCTTTGGAGCAGCTCCCTTCAGGCACTGGCAGGTACTCTAAGGTCTCCTGGAGTCTTCTGTTCTCCAGGATGAAAATCCTCCAGGGTTTGTCCTGGCTCAGCTGACAATGCACCACACAGACCTGGAGGATGTGATTTTATTCTTATGGAAAAGGATGGATTAAAAAAAAAGTTATTGTTAGGAGTGATGGGAAACCCTTGGAGCTTTCCCACCTGCAGACTAAAGTCTCTACATGGATGTAGCATCTTTCTTAGGAACTATTCTGGAGAAACACTTGAGCTTAATGAAGTAATGTGAGAAGATTAAAGCAGCTAAATGCTTTGCTGGGGACTTAATACTAATGCCTCAGTTTCCCTTTTTCAGCATAAAGAAATATTTACTTGTCACACAGAGTGCTGACAAGCTGAATCCAATCTTGCTTGTAAAGTGCCTTGTGTGCCTGAGGGAAAAGGTGCTATAAAACTCAGAATATTTTTCTACGCTCCCTGGCACAATAGCACTTAGCTCTGTATCTCACCCTGCTGGTGATACATCTCCCTCTGACAGCAGGAGCAATTCAAGTTTATAAACCAAGAGGCTGTTTAGAAGGCTGGTGCTCCATGTAATCTGCAAACACCCAATGGCCAATCCAAATCTGCAAAGAGGGAAAAATTAGTGGGTTAAGAGGTTTTAGTACAAAAATATGCACAGATGGAATTTCTAGCAGCAATGAGAAAAGGCCTGTTTCTCCAGTAAGATATTTTTAATTCCTCATTCCTTTTTATAGCTTTTGCTACTATTTTTTTTTTATGGTCTTTTATAAATTAGCAAACTCTAACACTGTTCTCTTATTTCAAATTTTCTTGGTTAGATTGAAAAGAGTCTGGGACCAACCTCAGAGACAGGCAGAGCTAAATGAAGTCAAGGGAAACACTGCCAAGGAAAGACCTGTGAGTGAAGCCAGCGTGGGAGAGGTTGGGGTTTATTTTTGGGTATTCCAGATTATAATTTAGAACAATCCTCTAACTGTGATTTTGCATTTATCCATGTTGAGGATGGAGTATCCCATTCTAACTGAATGTAGACACATTTTAACTGAATGTGACACATTCTAACTGAACATAAGTTTTTTGGGGTATTTTTGGTCTTCTTTCAGTGACAAATGATACTTAAAGTTCCACTTAATAAATACCAAGAACCATAAATACTTCTTTGGCCAAGTCTAATGTGTATGCTTGATGTTTCATTCACAATGTTACCAGGATGAAAATGAGTTTTAACGAATTTATTGAATACCTGACAAAATAATAACAGCAAGGCATGAAAGAGTTATTTCAATTTGGTTTGTAAAAACGTGAACATTGGCAACTCCCTTCTCTGTGCATGTGCCTCTGTCCTGCCTTTCCAGGGTACAACCTCTTCATGGAAATAATATTTTCTCTTCTATGCAAGCTGCAAGTGGCACGTGATGGAGCCTCACTACTCAACAGAGACTCTACATGCTGTGAAAATTAAATAATTAAGCTCCTATTTCAGTAGGTAAATACTGGCTTTGTCCCTCCCCTGCACAAAACAGCTAGTGTTCCATGTCTGACAACACTCTCCTCTGGGGGTTCAGCCTCATGGAGACCTCTGGAATGGAACCCTAATGCACCAACCACACCGTTTGTCACCCCTCGGGAGCATCCCAGAGCACAGAGGAAGGGGGTAGCTGGAATATGAGTCCCCACACCTGCTCTGGCTGCTGGGTGGGAGAGTGGAGGAAGTTTATATCCAAATTGGATGTCCAGCATCCTCACGGACCCTTCTCTAGCTATAGCTTCCATATGTGCTAGGCAGGTGTTCCTTTTCTTCTCCCCCCATGGTTTTCCTCTAGTTCAGCTAAGCTTGGCTTTATGACAGTTGGCATGGTGCATGGCCTAGGAGTTTCACACAAATAGGCTGGAGGGATGGAATGCTGTTTAGCTTCCATTGAAAGGGAGAAGAGATGCAGACCTGCCTACCTGAGGTGCTCTGGCTCCAGAGTTTGGAGGTCAGTGCTGCTCTGGCAACCATGGGCTGGGAGCCAGTGGGGACCACCACAGTCTGTTCAGAGATGCTCATCTTGCTCTCCTGTCTAGACTCAGCAGTTCATTCTCATCTATAACTTACTGTGTTTTCCCCTTGTTTCCTTCACCTCTGCTTTGTTAATTTTTCTCCTTATAACCATACCACTGAAAAACAGACATTCCCTCATCCAAAAGCAGTGTGAGGGCATCTCTGAATTTTCTCCTCCACCCAAACCAGTGGCAGCTTGAGTGCTTTATGAATGACATCCATCTGACTGGTTTGCTAGCTAATGTGTATGTGAAGGACTGATCAGCACCCATGGTACCTCTGTTGTTTGAGTAAAGATGTAAAAAAAGAAAAAGGCCATCACTTCAATTTGGATGTCATTTCTAAATCACTCTGTTTGAAAATGATAATAGAAGTTGTTGGAAGGATAGAATGTCAATTAGATGGTGTGGCTCTGGCTTGTGTAATGAGTGCAGCTTAATCCCTGCTAATGCTGCCCAAGCATCGTTGAGGGGATGTTATACAACCACCTGCAACTGCTGCCAGGTGAAACTTTTGGGTGCCTGTTGTGCAGCTGGAGGAGACTCGGGAGTCCTGCAGTGCAAACAAAAAGCCAGTGCTCCTGGGCAGAGCTGGGGTTCTGCAGAGGGAAGTGGGAACAGAAGCAGCCAGGCAGCACCCAGGGGTGTGTGGTGGGTCCACGGGTGCCTGGCATCACACTCAGTGCTGAGTGGCTGTGCCAGCCTGGCCCACCCCAGCTGTGTGGCTGTCAGCAGGGCAAGTTTCCACTGCAAGGAGCAGCCAGCTCCCAGCTTTTTAAACAGGAGGGAGGTGAATCTTCATCACTTTGTTATCAGCCTCTGAATTCAGTGCTACAGTGCCCAGAGCCGTGGAGGGAGCAGAGAAAAGCCACTGACCAGTTAATGACAGGAAGGTGTGCCCAATGAGGGCATCCCTAAGGATTTTACAGTCTGTGGCAGCCTCCTGAGACAGCCCAGAGCCCAGGAAGCTGAAGGATGGCTTTAACTGTGTCACAGTTGCTAAAGCTTTACTGCTGACAGCTGATAGTTGACTACTGGCTGTGGCCAGTGGAAAAAGTTGTCTCAATGACAGCAAATAAACAGGGACAGAGCTCCCTGCCCTTCCAATCGGATCAAGAGCATGGATTCATAGCATGCTGGTTGTGACTGGGCCCTGCTTGTGAAATGCTCCATGTGTGCAAACCCCAGCCAGCTGACATGCCAGGACTGCAGCACTGCTTCGGAAGGAGAACAAATGTGTTCTGTATTCATCTTTTCTCTCTCTCTTTTTTTTTTTTTTTTTTTTTAAAAAAAAAAATTTTAAAAAAAAAGTTTTTTTTTTTTTTTTTTTTCCCCCCTTTTTTTTTTTTTTTTTTTTTAAGCAAAAACAATTAACTTTGAAACAAGGGCTTTAATTTCTAGCTCTCTGACGTCAGCTTTACATTGCTGTATTTCTATAGACTGGTGGGATCATTGCTGATTGGTGTAAGAGAACAATCAGGCTCTGTGCTTTCCAGGCAGTTAAGCTGCTCGTGTTTTGTGCAAAGAAAGGAACTCAGTTAAACAACTTAAAGGGAAAATAAATTAACCAAGAAATTCGTAAAGAGCCAAAAGCAACACGAGCACAGATACAGCTACAATGTTCCAACTGTATCACTGGTTTTAAAAAAAAATAATTCCTAGAATAATTAAATAAAGATTGGCTTTGCTATAAATACGTCCAGTGATCTTTCTAATTTTCCAGTTTTGACATGTGAAGGTGAGAAGTTTAATAACTCACTGCAGTTGTGTTGGGTTTTTTTAGTAGACATACTGTACTTTATTGCCTTTGTTTCAGATCCTTCAATGAATGTCAACTTCCTTTCCCCTTCACATAATGATACACAACCTGAAAATACAATTTTTCTAGTGTGAAAGCAGCAAAGAAAGCACTACCCAGGATATCCTGACTTGGTATCTCAGCTCCCTCTGCATGAAGAGGAGCTGACCTTTGTATATGGGTCAAGGATTTCACCACTGATGACATTTGCCAGCCACAGATTGTTGGGTTTTTTTCATTTTTACCTAGTGAAGACTTTTCAGTGTTCTGCTTTTACTGCTCTTTTTTTTTTTTCTAGAGTTGCTATGATGCTGTCCATCTCAGATGATGTCAAGACTCACAAAAAGAGGAATTGTTTCAGTATGGGTACAGTAAAGCTTGAAAACTCTGTGCTTGTGGTGAGAGATGGAGGCTTGCTCTTTATCAGAGGGATTTTGCTCTATGAAGAGAGTGGAGCTAAGCCCATGACTGATCTGACTGACCCTGTCAATGAGTGAGGAGAACCACAGCATTCTGCACTGTGAACTCTACCATTCTAGGACAGCAGCTGATCAGTGGAATTTTAGGCAATACTTTTCAGATTAAAAAAAAAAAAAATTGAACAAAAATCGTGACCCAGTGAAACCCAAATCTGGGTAATTTTCACATTTCTGTATTGAAAAATCAATCCTTATGGCTGCATGGAACCCGTTCTGTTTAGTGCCATTTCCTTCCAGTATTTGCTATTAACATCCAGTGTATGCTGCTAAATGGCCATGAGGGTATTAGAAGGACTATGGCTGATAACTCTACAACTCATTGTTTTTAGAACAAGCAATAGCAGTTTTGCAATAGCTCTGGCATTCACCTAATAAACCCCAGCTCCCATCTACTTTAGTGATTGATATGCAGCTCCTCTGGTACACCCTGCACGTGGCTATGGGGTTTAACAGTGTGCCACCCTTCTGCCCTACTCCCTGTCAGTCTGGTAGCAGCTGTGGCATTAATTTTACCTGGGTGGGGCTATAGGCTGCACTTGTTCCAGAGAGATAATTGCTTCTCTACATAAACGAATGGTCCTTTCCATTTCTGGTGTCTATGGAAAGCAGAGTGTGGTTTCAGTGCACTCAGTGGGTAGCTGCAGCAATTCTCTCACGTGCTGTGAACTGTAGTTCTCTCAGGGACAGCAGCTATGCTTGCAGGGGCAGATGTGTGACAAGATGGCCCTTTGGAGGGGTGCTGGCTCTTCCTTACCTGTCACTGCTGGGCTCTTTTACACAACGGGTGGCATGTCACAGGGGTGGCACTGCCCAAACCTGGAAAGGCTGAAGGCCTGACAGAGGCTGGATGGGATGGCAGGCCTGCAGAGAGCCTCGTGGTAAAAGGTGGTTGAGGTACAAGCTCCAGATGAGTGGCCAGTAGCAGGGTGGCAATGAGGGCAAACCTGTGAACATGAGTCCTGCTGCAGGTCTGAGCTGCCTGAGTTGGGAGAAGCTGACTTGGATGTGCTGCCAGCTCTTTGGTACAGGGCTGATCCATGACAGCTGCTGTGCAGGAGGAGAGTGAACAGGGCTGGCAGAGTCATTAGAGGTTGAGCTTCTTGTATGCACACCAGAGGGACTCACACCAGGAATTAATTTGGTGCAATTACTTGTACATCACTGTGCTGAAAATGATTGCAGGATAGATCAAGACATTAGCAATAGAAAAACAGCATTGCAAGACCCCAAACACCTTCTTCCAAGTGAAGGATCCCACTGAAATTAATAGAAATAACGTGAAGGGTGTGTTTGGATTCCTGTCAGTCACTGCAACGAGTAACTGGGGTAGAGCTTCTGGATGTATCTGCTTAAAAGCAAACTGAGAATGCTGAGTGGCAAGAGGACTTAGACTGGAAAGAGTTCTTGTGAGTCTATTTTCCCCAAAACAACTTCTGTTGGTGGTATCTTGCTGTTTGTCTTGGCTATACATCTATAGCTTCTGTTCATGCAATGTCAGGGCTCACTGTTGCTACAAAAACTTCAAGTTTAGTATGGAAATGTACAGATTTTCTGATCAATATTTCCATCAAGCTTAGCTCTGCATTAAGGTTGTGTAATATTAGCATTCGTCAGTGAACTTGCACAGTCCTCTTGAAAAAAGTATTGAAATAAAAAACCAAACAAATCTGTTACAATTATATTACAGGCACAGAAAAGACCTGCTTTGTAAAAGAGAATGATTTTCTTCTCATTCAGAACTTAATGGTCTACTCCCAGGTACACTGTTTATTTTTCAGCAGCCTGATTAGTCAAGTGCTGATGCAAGGAAACTTAACTGTTGCAGTCTGGGTGAGTAGGTACCTGCTTGGACTGCCATTTACACAGAAGGGATGATTAGTCTGCAAAGCAGAACCTGGATGTGTGTTTAGCTTTGTACTCCTCCATTTCCATTGCCAGTCACCACTTCAGGTGAGACAGCAGGTTCTTTCCTGGAGCTGGTGTCTAATTATGCATCACGGATCAGTTACTCAAAGAGCACAGGACACTTAAGAGATGCCACTTTAGGAGTCAGTCTAAACAGAGCAGAAGTTGTGCAAGTTACTGTTTCCAAAACATCCTGTGGGAATGCCAGAAGGGCTGAATTTCCCTGGTCAAGAAGGCCTGACTCTCAGACCAGGAGCAGCAGAAGACATTCTATCCTGAGAGGTGCTAAGCTCCTGTTGCTGCTGTCAGGAGAGAGGAGGTGGCACAGGGCACCTCATGTGAGCAGGGCACTTGAGGAGCAGCACAGGATGGGCACGAGGTTGCTTCCAACTAAAGAAATCCCCTCTATGTAAACCAGATTTAGTAGCAAAGTACTGAGTCCACAGAATTACCTCTGGTGAGGGGAATCAGCTTGTCTTCTGAGAGGAGTGCAGCTGCTGCTCTGCTGTTCCCATAGTTCCCTCAAAATCTTGGCTGTGTCTCCATATTTGGGAAACAAAGGAATTTGAGAGCACACGGGGAACAAAAACCCCACCCAAATCAGATGTCATTTTACTAATTTCAGAAAGTGAGTTTAGGAGCTAAGGACATAATAACAGCTCTATCTGTTTTTACTTTGAAAGAGCCAATGAATGTTCTCAGCAGGAACTGCATGAAGAGAGAAATCCCTGTCTGTCAGCAAACTGGGGTCTGACTGCAGAGCACCTGTTCTCTTACACTTATGTTTGTCAAAAAAATTAGCACCAGGACCATCACTTGTGTATTTCTGAAAAAGAAAACTAAAATATTGCTATTTCTGCTCTGTTGCAGATCCTGATTTTCCAGTCAGGGGACATGTTCTGTAGAAGTAGCTCCATTGGCTTAATTGACACGGGGAGAGCTGATGCAGCAAGATGAGCCCATAGGCCAACATTTTCAACAATAATTATCTAAAATCAGGTGACTAATTCCATAATTAGGAACTTAAGAACAGGTGGACTGCTTTTTGAAAATGCTGTGGATTGACAAATTCTGCTAAAGTCAATGGGAACTGGGGAGGATTTTTCCTTTGAAAATCAAGCCACTTTATTTAAATGCCCAAATATTGCTACAGGCTCCTGTTGGACATCCCAGGTTGAAGGTTTTCATTCCCTATTCCTATGTATAACTGTATCAGCACGTACCCAGTCACAGAGTTCTCATCATGTAGTACTCAGTAGAACAGAATTTGTTTCTATTTTAATGTTCTTTCCAAAGTGGTTACTACTGGTGACAGTTAAATTACAGTTGATTCTTCATAGGTATTTTTAGCACATTTCAAATCTGCTACATTGCATACTGTAGCTTCTGGACTATTTCTGACTGTCTTCATCCTTTGGCTATAATATTCTCCCAGATGTGATGGCTTTATACCACAGAGGTGGCATCCATGTCAAAAACCGTTGTGTCACATCTCTTAACAGGCAATAATTGTCTCCAGGAATCACAGGAATCTTGAACTGCTGCATCAAAGCCCTCTCTTTTGTCAGTTAAAGCTGAAAATGCACTTGGGGATATAACCTGAAATACACTTGGATCCAGGCTGTAGGACTGTGCTAGAAAGAAAGAAAAAGAAAAGCACAGTCAAGCATTTGTCTTGATTTACTTATTATGATTTTGTAACCCTTCATTTCTATATGAACAAGGCTTATGTGACAACACCATGTCAAGCAGGGATTTGATTTGAAATCCCATGGCCAGTTTCAGCCACTCTGCACATGTGGGTGCAGCTCTTAAGAGAGGAAAGGTCTGAGACACTTCAGGGAAGTTTTCACTGAGAAAAAGGCTGCCACCAAAACTCACACTTTTCATCCCAGAGGCTGTGTGGAGCCCAGATGCTGCAGCCTAAGCTCTCACCTGACTAGACACCAAACTGAATCAACCAGGAGATACAAACTGGTAAGAAATCTGGGTGTTTTTTCCCTGGTCGTGCTCCCAGAAGGATGTGTTGGTATAGATTTGGCACTGGGAGGGCTGCTAATAGTTCTCTGTTAGTGTTTCTAAGCTAATCCTGCTTTTGTATGATGCATAATGCAGCTATGTGCTTTTCAGATGTTTTAACTTGATGTTCAGCTTCTGAGGTCAGAAATGCATTTCAGTGCTGTCATTGTTCTCAAAAAAATTTCCAAGTGTGTGTAAGCAAATTCCCATAGCTGGAGCCCCTTATGCCATATTTTCTCTGTGTATTCATGCAGTGCTCATCGTTTGGTTGGTGACTGGGGGGAAAGTTAAGAGTTCAAGGCCATCTTTAGCCAAATGAAGTCCATACATTTGTTTGGGAATTTTATCTTGATTTTCCTTTTTTATATTATAAAGGAAATATTGTATAATTGGATCTCTTTAATTCTCAATTTTCTCTTCTTTTTTTTTCAGATCTGCTATATGTCTGTGTGGTCAAAAGGGAAACTGTCTGAAGTGAAGAAGGACCTGATACATGTGTCTCACACATAGTCATTGGCCTTTGGGTCCAGAGATGCTTTGGCTCAAGAACTGAAGCTGAAATCTCCTGTGTAGTCACATAGAGAAGGACCATACACCAGATGTGGCTTATTCTTGTCATATCACTTAGAGCTTCCTTTCTTAATGATAAATAGTTTTCAGGATGGCACCTGAATTCAACTCTAAGAACTATGAAGTAATGGGAAACTGTGCACTCAATAATTAAAAAAAACCAACCCACTGTGGAAAAGGTGCCTTGAGAGAGCATTTTCTTGGAAGTTGGGCCTATTTACATCTGGTGAGCTCTTTTAAAAAAGCAGTGCCAGAGTGAGATTAAGAGTTTTCAAACTATTAAAAAATACTACATGAAGCATAACAGTTCAATAGCTATAGTTGTAGTTAAACAGTGGAAGGGCAGATTTGATTTTGACTATAAAACCAATATTAGAACAAGCTACGGAGTAATTTGTGATGTCTTAGAGCAACAATTGTTGGCCTAAAGGATGTGACTTCTCATTGGGATGACCAGTAGGAGGATCTGACAGATGGCTGAATCATGCCCAGCACAGTCACGCTGCACTTCACATATACATCCAGCTGCAGCACTCATTGCTCAGTCAGATTCCTCCCTTTTTAATCCTGGATTGCCACATTTGCAATTACATTGCATCCGGCAGAGAGCTTTGAGATCTGTAATTACCAAACATCTACAGCAGTCACACAGCAACAGGAGTGACACCCAGGTATTTATGAAGGTGATATCAAAGCCCTGCATGTGATACCCTCCTACTTACCCGTATATTTAGGGGTATGAAAATGAGACATGTTTACAGGACAGTTTATTCTGTGACACATCCTCCTCCCAGTGTAATGATGGACAACTGATAATTGAGAGAAATGGGTGTAGTTCCTATGAGACAACTAGCACAGAACCGAGTTGTTCTGGGCTTTTATATTCTTTGCAGCATCTTCAATGGCTGCTTGGCTAGCTATGAGGAGAGGGTGGCCAGCAGACCCTACGTGTAGATGCATCTGCAGGGATCCTGGCACACCAAAAGGGATGGGGAGTTCAGTGCCCCGTGTGCAGCTCCTCTATAGAAAGGGCTGGAGATATGCAGACCTACAGATCATCTCGAACAGAGTGAGTGGCCCTCGCAAGATGCAAATGTTGTAAACAACAGTCACAGCGGCAAGGAATTGCCAGTGTAATGCTGGAGGTGCAGCAGGGCCCGTGTTTATGGCAACTGTAGGGCCACATTAAAGCGAGAGAGGCTGGACCGCCTGTCTCCACGCAGTGGACAACGCGGGACGTGAATCTTTTGCGATCCCCCGAAAGGGGCTGTCCCTGCACCGCGGGGTGACAGTCACAATGACGCCGAGGAACAAGAACACTCCAGTTTACTGCTTCTCCCTAATGAAAAATTTCCTTTGTTAAAGCTTATCTTCAAGGAGAGGAGGCTATCACACAAGCAATCAACACTTTTCCTCTCCCGAATCTTTCCATCTCACAAGGTTTGGGACATTCAATAACAGGCTCTTACACCATCCCATCTGCCTTCCCTGCCCGAGCCCAACCCGGAGTGATGGGGATGTCTGTGGGGCTTGCCTTGGTACCAGCTGCCATGTGAGCTCTTGATAGCACGGCCACCTTAGCTGGCACAGATCTGGGCCCCTGGTGAAAGAGGGGGCCCTGTCACCACAGGAGCTTGTCCCCCCAGTTTCTCTGGTGGCATTAGCAGGGTCCCTGCACCTGGGCGCAGAAAGAATGTGTGTTCACATTCGGCAGCCCTTGGAACGCTGGATGGATTCACAGATATTATGGAGCAGGTCTGTCCATTTCAGACAAACTCCAATTCCTGCCGGGTGAAGGCGGTTGCGTAACCACAGCCCAGATGACTCTATTGTTTCTCCGCACAACATAGTTATCAGTGTAAAGTGAGCGTCAAGGCCAGCGCTGCCAGGCAGGCTACTCAGCGGGCGTGAGGGGAGGGCGATGAGCAGCGGCCTGCGCCGGGCACCGGCCGGGCCTTTTCCCCTCCTAGCAGCTCTCAGAGGAGGTGTGAGAGGGCGGAGGGCACAGCGGGCACTTCACACCACTCCGGAGCGCCTGTATATATCGTTATACAGCCCTCGGGAGCGACGACCCGGCGAGAACGGCGTGGGCAGAGCCGGCGAGCGGCTGGCAGCGCTGCGGCGACGGACGCTGGTGCGGGCTGAGCGCAGCCGGGTGAGTGAGGGGCCGCTCTCCCCGCGGGGCTCTCCCCGGCTGCCAGAACACTCGGTGGCAGGAGGGCAAAGGTGCCTTGCGGCTAAAGAGATAACCCACAGCGGCACCGCTGGCAGAGGGCAGCGCTGGCCCCGCTCCCCGCCAGGCCGGGTGTCGCCGCTGCCGCCAGGCCCGGGCGCTGTGTTGCCATGACGAGCGAGCCGGGCGACAGCGAGCGCCGGGGACTGGCTGCTGCGGGCACGTGGTGCGGCGAGGGGCAGGGCTGGGGGCGGGCTGAACCTGTCGGGGAGTTCCCTGCTCCCGGCTGCTCTGCTCCTTCCCTCTGTGGGCGGCCGCCGAGCCGCCCACTGCCGGCCTGTGATGTGTGTGCCCCGCTCGCGCGGGAGGTGGGGAGTGCCAGGCGCAGAGGAGGAGAGTTAGTCAGCGGCGAGGAGGAGGAGGAAGGGCAGGAGGCAGAGCCATGGAGCGCAGCGCTCCGCGGCGGCGGGAGGGGCGGGCTGTCTGAGCGGGGCGAAACGCGGGGGGCATGTCCCGGCAACCCGGGCGGCAGCGGTGGTGCCGGGAATGACGGTGCCGGGCAGCCCCCCGCCGCCGGCTGCCGGACGGTGACGAGGCGGGGGCGGCCGGGCGGGG
>VYZU01056171.1:5837-79250 GCA_013401355.1 Ceyx cyanopectus | reverse complement strand
GGGGGGGGTTTGCTGCCGCTCGCTCGCCCGCAGGCGGGAGGGAGGGGACTTCGGCCGGGGCTGCCATCGCCTGGGGCCGCGGTGACTCACAGCCGGCGCGGCCGGGGGGTGAGCCGAGGTCTGTTGTTGTGGGATCTTTTCCCCGGCAGGTTATAAATAGCCCCGCTCTGCGCCGTGTCACGGAAGGACAACCGTGGCCGGGCGCGGGGAGAGGCCGTTGGCGCTCGACTGCCCCGGCCGGCCCCGCCAGCCTGCCCGCCGGCGGGCTCAGCTCCAGCGGCGGGGGAGGGCGAGCCCCCGGCTGCTCCCGGCCTCCGCTTTCTCGTTTTCACACGCGAACGAGCCCGTAACCCCGCTGGCCGGAGGCGGCCGGGGCCGCTGTTCGCGGGCAGCTCGGCTCTGCGCTTGGGCTCCTTTGCCACCTCTCCGAGGGAGCGGAGAAAATGAAGCCGGAACGAGGTAAACGGTTTATCGAAATATTTCTTTTGTGTCTAGGTTTAGCAGTAGCCCGGTGTTTTTGTCGCGGTGTTAGCTCGCGATGTCCTTATACCCTCCGCTGTCACTTTGGGGGTGGATTGAACGCAGGCGCTCGGGGATGCCGATGGGAGACCCCGCACGTACCCCGCCGGGGGGGGGGCGAGCACCCCGTGTCCCGCTGCCCTTCGCCTTCCCATTGTCTCGGCCGTGCGGGGGGGAGGCAAACACCGGAGCCAGCTGCTTTTGCCCGGGGAGCGCTGCGGTCCGTGTAAGACACAGGCTCTCGCTCGCAGAGCTGCGGTGCCGAGGCGAGAGTCGCTGAAAGGCAGACGGGGCAGGGGCAGACAATGCCAGCACACGGGCAGAAATGACAGAACCGAGCTAAGAAGCAGCCTGCCCACAGCCCTGACTGCAGTCCGCGGCGTTTGCTAACCTGCCGCTGCGTTTTGTTCCGTTTATAAAGGAAACGCGTTATAACAAGCACGTTGAAATGTGATTTGGGTTTTTTTTTTCCACCGTCATTTGGTTACATTTTATCTGGGTTACGGACATCTGGCTTCACAGGAAAATAAAGTCGACTGTCTACGTATATGTGTTTATAGCACTTCTGCTCTCCTGCGCTATAGCAACAGCTGCTGGTGCCCCTAGAGTTGGAACTATGTCATGACTTCTATTTTGATCCCCATGAGCAGCGATTATTGATTCCTTTTAGTTAAAGCCAGATTTATTTATTTTTTTACAAATCATATATGAGCGCTCACCGTAGAATTTTGAGTGTTAATTAAAAAAAAATTAACTTGCTTATTTGGGTTTCTTAAAATGTTTCTGATTCCATCAATTACATGGTTGCTTTCAGTTTAAAAACACAATTTTTGTGTTATAATCGTGGTGTTTTGAGAAACACTTTGAAAGGACTTGGATATTCGAGTACTGCCACTTACATGACATGCACATCTTAATTAGGTTTGTTAATGACATGTTTTCTAATAGTGACGTTGCGTGCATGACCACCCTTAAGTAGATTTCTTGTCTGTATAATATGCTGTAAGGATTGTATGTTGTGACGATAGCACAGATGGTACAGAACTGATCATTAAAAATATAAATTAAGGGAATTTAAGTACTGGGAATTTGAAATGGGCTTTTCTCTGCTTTCCTCCTTGTTTTCCTAATTGCTTAAGCCTTCACTGGATCAATTGCAGCAAGGCAGGTTGTTTTAAGAATCTCTTTAGATTTTGATACCAGCCCCTGAAGTTGTAAAACTCTTTACTGTCAAGGGGAAACAAAGCCTAAAAATAACCAGATGAACCCCAAGTCTGTATTTGCAGCTTTTGAACTGCAAATGTTCAACCACTGCTGTAGCAGTTCAAAACCTCTCTATGACCTTTGCCTAGTCTTTAATTTTTAGACAGAAAAATAATGTTGGAATAATTTTTAGTTGCCATATCAGAAGTGATTAGATGCTTTGTCTGTGTGTGTGTGTGTGTTAACCAATCTGGTGTAGAGGGAAACAAATGTATAAAGAAGGGAAGTTATTAAGTTGATGGCTTGTGTGGTTGGTCTTAATATATTGAAATTCCTGTGCATTGTAAAATGTCTATCATAAAGAAACCCTTTAGAAGTCATGGCTTGAAATTAATTTAAGATAACAGTAATTTTGAAGTAAATAAGTGATCTTCCCAAACACTGGGGCGACCAGCCACGTTAGTAGCAGTCTGTAGCTGTGTGTGCTCACAATAGCAATGCCAAGCACAAAGGGGCTGTGGAAGTGCTGCCTGGGTGCCATATGCAGCCCACAGAGGCTCTCGGGAGGCATGAATGCTGCAAATGCTCATGTGCTGCTTTCTGCTGGGCAGCTGCAGCTCAGGATGCAAGCAGCCAAGTGTACAGTCTCCATCTTCCAGTTGTCTCAAGTTAAAGCAAAGGACAGGGCAGGAGCCAGCCACCCAGCTTGCCACAGGCTTCACTTTTCTGCTGACCCTCAAAATCCTTAAGAGGACTGCAAATCCAAACACCAAGTGAAACATAAGCAGACTGAAATGTTTGCTTGAGTGGTTTAAAAATTATTATTATTATTAGAAATAATTCTGTCAGAGTCCATTTGAAGCAGAGATGTAGTTCTTGTAGTTAGAATTAAGCTTAAATACATAATAAGGCTCCCAGGCCCTTTGGGAGAAGGTCTGGTTTAGCCATTGCCATGCTCCCACTGAGAGCCTTGTTATCACCAGCAGAAGGGGTGGTGCAGGAGCTGGAATGTGGAGTGCTGCATGCAGAAAACCTGTGGAGCAGTTTTGCAAGTGAGAAAGAGGTTGGAAAGTCCTGGTGAGAAACGTGGAGTTGCTCCTTTGCCACGCAGAGGCACAGGGCATTCCCAGGACACTCTGGTGAGCATCACTGATCCATCAGGTGAGGAGTCAGTGGGGAATGGCAGTGGCTGCTCTGAGCATGTCCAGTACCTCTGTACAGAGGAGAATGCAGTAAGGGAAAGGCTGCTGCTCTGCTTTGCCCCTCTCTGTGGCTGTTCTTGAAGTGTTGAAGCATCTTACGGTGGTTGTGTTGCTTCAGCTGAGGCTTCTCCACTGTCACTGAGGGTTGTTTTTGTCTTTCTGCAATAACAGAATATCAGCTTACCTAGCTTTGATCTGTGATCTCATCAGGAATCAGTCTCTGCTGTACAGCTGCCTGCTCAGCTGCTCTGTGCTGCATGTTTGGGCTGCTGTTCCCTCTCGAGCACAGAGCTTTGCTCTTGCTTCTATTGAACTTCGTTCTAATGACTTCTGATTGCTTTGCCAGTTTATTGAGCTTGGAAGACAGAACTCGCCTTCACAGCAGAGTGCTTGCAAACTCTTCCAGTTCAGCTTTGTTCATAAACTGTATAAACACACTGTTTCACCATCTGAGTTAATGAAAACATTGCATAACATCAGGTTGAGAGCTTGCTGCCAGACTCAGAGAGCTTGTTCTGTGCTCTTGGAGTTCCCTTGGTGCATAACTGGAAAAAAAATGTGTTGTTTAACTGAATCTACAGTCATGTTTTACTGTGGGAATGTTGCAAGACATCAAAAGCCTTACTAGAGTCTAAATAGCTCAGTTACTGCTCCTTCCTCCTCCCTCCCCCTCACTGCATGTTAAAGGAGGAAGACAGGCTTGTTTGTCTCTGAACGCATGCTGGCTGGGGTTTAGCACCTTATTCGAGTCTTTTCTTACTTTTTTATTACCTTGCTTTGTTTATTCCTCTGGTGTACGTTCGCTGTGTAAAGAGTGTTCCATTTGCACTTCCAAATTAAGCAAATAGCAGTTGTCTCTTACTTTCTGAAACATTAATTCCTCCTTGAGATTATCCTAATTTAAAGAAATGGCTTTCTGTCTATGAGCAGAGCAATCACTCTGAAGATTGCTTTTTCTCTTCTCCTTCCTTCTTTGCAAGTCAAACTTGGATATGTGCCTCCTGGGTCTGTTTGTAGTAACTGGGTTAAGAGACTTTCCATACCAAACCACTGAATAAGGTGGAGGAAAAGCTCACTCTGCTGTGCAGCACAAGCCTGTTTACTATCTGCTGTTGGAGACACTGCTAAAGGGTTGGGATGCATCTGTGAGGAAAGCTGGAGCAGAGATGAACAGCTGGTTGATAACGATCCTTCATTTTGAGGAGGAGGAAGGAGGAGACACGGGGTTGGAAGGAAGTGCTGAGCAGTTTAGGTGTGGAGATAGAGGAGTTAGGAGCTCTGGATAAGGCCCTTGTTTAGAAAAGCCAGACTTCAATTCCTGCCCTGTACTAACGCTGTGAAACTGGTGGAAAACTTCTTCTCAAAGCTGTGACAGAGTGCGCAGATCAGGAACTGAAAATGTCCTTTTTCCAAAGGGGAGTGGTATTGCAGTGCCTTGTATTGCTCTGTGATACACACACTGCAACTCAGGGTGTTTCTCAGTGCTACACACACTCCAGTTCACAGTGTTTCTCAGTGCCCTGTGCTACACACACTCCAGTTCACGGTGTTTCTCAGTGCCCTGTCACGGAGCATTTCCACGTCACCCTTGCGGGGTGGTGTGAGCTGTCAGTAAAGTCACACTGGCAATCAGGTGCTTCCTGCTTGGTGGAGCTGTCACTCCACAAGCTCTTGGGCAAGGCTTGGGGCTGGGTGGCCACAGGTAAATGCAGGTTGGGTGCTGCTGAGCTTAAAGTGACCCTGCTGGGGCCCGGGAGGTGCTGGCCAAGGCGCTCCCCGCGCGTGCCCGGGGAGGCTGGCTCACCTGGGCAGCAAGTCTGCTGGGCTCTGCCTCTGGGGGAGTGTCACAGAAAACCAGCTTCTTCTTCAAGGAAAGAGAACTGGGTTGGATGTGTTCACAGATTCACAGATATTAGGGGTTGGAAGGGACCTAGAAGATCATCTAGTCCAACCCCCCTGCCAGAGCAGGGTCACCTAGACCAAGTCACCCATAGTTCCCATAGTAGTGTGCTCTAGGTGATCCTGCTTTGGTAGGGGGATTGGACTAGCAGGTTGAAATGAGAAAGGAGTGGATTGAGATGAGAACTAAGGCAGAAGTTGTTTCCCAGCAGAGTGGTGGGCACTGGCACAGGGTGCCCAGGGAGGTGGTGGAGGCCCCATCCCTGGAGCCATCCCAGGTGGGGTTGAGGAGGCTCTGAGCACCCTGCTCTAGGGGCAGATGGCCCTGCTCTCAGCAGGGGTTGGGCTGGGTGAGCTCTGAAGGCCCCTTCCCACCCAGACATTCCTAGGATCTCCATAGATCCAGCCCCTACCATTCTGTGATTCTAAAATGGTTTGGGATAAAAAAATCCAACCAAATGGGCAGGTGGTCAGGGTATTACACTCAAATACCATTTATAAGGCATGAAGCCATCTAGCTCTAATCTCTGGGGAGAGCAGATTTGTCCTGACACATTATAGATGGAGTGGCTGAGGATAAGTGAACAGGAATATTAAACTTCTTTTATTTTTTTTGATGGTGGAATCTAGATGCTTTCAATACAGCTCTGTCCTTGCACCCAAGAAATGGGTGCAATGAAGTGAAATTTCTACTACAGAAATTTTGCTCTGAAGAATACTCAGCTTTTAGGTGAAGAACTTTTTTTCCCCCCTCCCCAAAAAATCTAAGGACATTTATATATATACAGTGTTCTAAGAATGCCATAGAACCAGAAGATTTTCTGTTTCGTGTTGAAATGCTTGCTTATGTAAAATACTTTTATCTGTGAGAAGAGTGAGAGGGGCTGCAGCTGCTAAAGCAGGTGTTGATGGAGGAGCAGTGAGGTGGAGACTTTGGGGCTTTGGATGTATAAATGACCCTTTGAGTGTATTCTGTAGGTGCTGCAATGAGAGGCTTGGCCCTGCCAGATCAGAGAGATCCCCGAGCTGAATGAAGCTTTAAGCCAGTGTTCAAACTGTCATTTGATCTCTGTCAGCTTCTAAATGTTCTTCAAGAAGTGGACATTTATAAATCCCGAATCTCACGAGAGGTGTGTGTTGCCAGATGATATTCAGCTCATTCAAATGAGAGCTCCTCTGTGAAAACAGAGTAACCGGGGGGAACAAACCAGCTATATGACATTTGTTAGAAGAACTTGCTCTGCCTGCTTCACCGTTTACAAAAGGTTTCTTTGTTATTTTGACAAATGTCTGCTAATAGCAACTGTTAAATGGTGGTGAAATAGCCATAGCCTCTTATCCTATTAGCGAAGCGTTCAGGATAACAGCCTGGCAGTTATCTGGGTTTTTTTTAGTCAATAAGGTCACACAGTTTAACTGTAATTACAGCTAGAACAACAACTTTCCCCATTCCGATGTGATACATGGTAAACTATGCTTTATAGATTTTTGAAGGTGTCTTACATCATTGTCTTTCAAGGCCCAGTCTTTACAGGTCATTTGTGTTTTATGTTTAGACAGCAGCCAGTCTTTAAATAGTTTTAGAAGTGCATGTACAATCCCATGGTTACCTTTGTACTGCTGGGTACAAAAACTTGATATGAAGTTGGCAGTTGGATGTCTATAAAGCTGGGTGAATGCAAATACAGAAGTGCCAGTATTTCCCTCTCTGCTGGTTCCGTTCAGGGTGGGGTGACTGTCCTCAGCCAGAGCCATTTGTGTTTCTTACTGATCTGTACAGATAACTCTACTATGAGTGGAGAGGATATTTTTTTTTATGAAGGTTACTTGTGAACAGCATAATTTGAGTTGTAATGCAATCATGGAAATTCTCCATTTATTCTTAATCCAGTGTTATTCTGACCAAGTCAAATAAAACTCACTTTCGTGAATTTTCTTCCTCGTTAAACAAGCCCGATCAGTTCTTTTGGCTGGTGCCTGTTGCATTACCTCTCAGGGTTAGCTCTGGGACCAATAGAATAGAATAGAATGATTTGGCTGGAAGAGACCTTCAAGATCATCAAGTGCAGCCATTAACCCTGCACTGCCAAGGTCCCTAAACCATGTCCCCCAACACCACGTCTACGTGACTCAAACACCTCCAGGGATGGGGACTCCACCACCTCCCTGGGCAGCCCATTCCAATGCCCAACCACCCTCTCTGGAAAGAAATTCCTCCTGATATCTAACCTAAATTTCCCTTGGTGCAACTTGAAGCCATTGCCCCTCATCCTGTCATCTTTAACTAGGGTGAAGAGGTCGACCCCCACCTCCCTACAACTTCCCTTCAGGTAGCTGTAGAGAGCAATAAGGTCCCAAAGCTAGTGTTTGTATCTGGGATGGTACCACCAAACTACATTGTGTCCCAGTGCAAAGGGATAGGATAGTGTGGGCATGGTCTGGAGAGGGGAGCTGGGTGTGCACTGGTGGAGGCAGGTTAAGGTGGGGAGGAAGCACTCCATGGATGTGAAATACGAATGACACTTCCATGTCAGTGTGAGAATCATTATCAGTAAAGGTAAACAATCTCGCTGAGAAGTCTTCTGGATGACTTTGTTGTACAGTGATCCTCATGTTCCCAAAACCCAGTGCCCAGTAGGACTCTACTGTTTCTAGGGGGAAAAAAAAGGAGTTGGATTTTCTTCAAAGGTATAATAAAAAAAGAAAACTATCACAGTTTAGGGTCAGGGCAGCCCACAGACCAGTAACAGACAATCTGCTAGCCCCCCTCCCTCCCCAGAAGGGAAGAGAAAGGGAATAAGGGGGAGATGCAGCAATTAGAGAAGGAAACGATAACAGCTTGAATTACCATAATAATAGTTGAATATATACAAGTTTTTCCAAACCAGTATGGAACTGAACCCCCCGCTGGTAATTCCATCACTGTCACTGGTGCTGTGGAGCAGCACTGGGAGGGTCCCAGATGGGCCCCCAGCAGCCGGGAGCTGTGTTCAGGAGCTGGATGCTGGCACCGGGTTCAGGACACACTGATTGGCATCAAAGTATGGTCAGAGTCCTCCTTGGTGCTCCGGGGGGGGGGAGACCCCCCCAAGAGAGCAAACCAACAGCAAACACATGCCAACAATGCCCAGAGACCCTCTGGGTCCCAGAGCTTTATATACCCAATATGAGTCTATGGGCTGGAATCCCTCCCTGGCCACTTTGGGGTCCCCTGTCCTGCCCACCCATTCCCACAGCTTTGGCTCTCACTGTCTGCACCCCTGGTGTGGCACAAGCCCCAGCAGTGCCCTTGCTCTGCCCCACAACCCTTGGCACTGCCTGTGCCCAGGGGGTGTTGGCACTGCCTGTGAGAACAGGCTGCTGGCTGCAGCCAGGGCAGGGAGAGCTGAGCTGGGAAGTACAATCACTGACCAGAATTAGTTCTGTTCTCACTCAAACCAGGACAAAAGCATGTCTGAAATAAGGAACCTCTGGTTGCACGTGAGCTGTGTCATCTGTTTTACATTGTGTATCCTGTGAAGGTAATGATTTTTTTTGTCCATTAAGATCCCTAGGAACTGAGTTGATAAGTAAATAATTTTGGATTGTGAACTTCAGTGAGGCCACGAGCAGATGACAGCATATGCTGATGTACTCTTTAGTGCTGCTGTGCATGCAGGGATTACTTTTGCCCACTGATGAGCCTTCAGGATTTTTAGGGCATTTCACAATTCTCTTGTGCTGCAGTAAGTTAAGCTGCTTTTTCAGGGTGCTGTGCAAGTATCCCCTTGTTGGGTATAATGGGATAAGGAAGGGCAGAGAGGGAACTTGCCCTCAGTATGGTCCAGTATGCTGGTGGGAGGTGGTAAGGAGCTGCTGGGGAAGGAGCAGGAGAGGTGCAGGAAGAGCTGCTGTGCTCAGCTCTCTTGCAGAGTGAAGACTTTCCTCCCTGCCAGGTATTGTTCTCCTTGGTCTCCTGCCAGGACACGAGCCCAGCTGTGTAAGCGAAACAAGCCGTGGCTCCAGCTCAGCTGCAGGCAGATCTGCAGGGTTGGTACAAGGCTTGGTCTGCACACAGGGAGGGACAGAGAGAGGGGTTAAGAGCAGTATCAGGGTGAATGTGTGTAAGGCTCCTGGTTGGCTTGGCAGAAGGGATTTTTGATTGGTTTGATCGATTATTTTTGTGTTCTGCAAAGTCACAAGTAAAAGTCACTGGCAAAATGTGAAGGTAAGGATCAGGAAATCAGTGTAAAACACATCTGCCTCATCTTACATCAGGTGATTAATTCACTAAAATTAGCAAATCTGGCTGTTACTGTGCTGCCTTTGAAGGTTTCCTACTGATGGTATCATGGGATTAATTTCTATGAGAGTATTTTGGGTACTCCAGAAAGAAAAGGTTAAGTGATGGTGCTTGATATGCTTTGTATGTTCTTTTATCCCATCTTCATGTTGAATATGTAATGGCTTTTCATAAATGTTTTAGGACACTGTGTAAGCTGGCTGGGTTTATCCTCAGTTAAGCTTCCAATATGATAGTTTGAGCAGCTTCATGATATGCACTGATTTGTTTTGCTTTAAAATCACAGTGGAGCTCTTGGCATCTGATGCTTTGAGCCTTTCTAGGAGTGCTGTAGTCACTAGTCTTTCTCACTCCAATTTGAGTTTAAACAGCAGGGAAAAAAAAAAAAAGGAAAGCTCTGCATTAATGATGAAGACTGAAAGGTGCATCTTAGCAGCTCTTGAATGTGCATTGCAAGCATCGGGCCGTGGCCTCAGCCTTGTTCTGAGGAACTGAGCCGTGTGTCGGGGAGCAGGGAGTAGTGTTGTCTGCACCAGTGCTTAGTGGTTTTATCTGTGGAATGAGTTATTTACTTGCAAAAACGTTTGTTCCAAGTAGAGGGTGAAACAGTAGAAGTCTGCTTTTGTTTTTGGCTTGTGTCTGTGTAAACATGAGTGACACGAAGTCACATTATGTTTCCCTCTTCAGGGGTCATGTGTACATCTTGCTTTTCCTGCACGGGGCAGGGCTGGGAGCTGGAGTGTTTTTCTGCACTGGCTCGTCACTGGCCACCCTGTGCTTTGGCACGGCTCTGCACAGGCTGCAGTGGGATGGCTTTTGTAAGGGGGGGGTGCCAGCTCCTTGCCCCGTACTGAGATGCACCACACTTGGCTGAGGTTTCCCCTTCTGTGGAATGTGTGGCACTGCTTATTCCTACAGCTCGTGTTGCCATAAAATCCATTCTTACCGAGACCTCCACTCTCGTTTTAGAGTTATCCTCTTTGGCAGAAGGTGGGTTAAAATCCACTCTGTTTATCTTGCCTATTCCTCCTTTGCAGATTATCACCCTGCAAGGGTATTGTTAGTGTTTTAAGTGTAGCTGCTTTATGAAGATGGCATTTGCAATTTAGGGTAAAGTCCTGTGCATATCTTCTACATTTTCATGTTCAGTTGAACTAGCAATGTCCTGTTCTATCTGTCCTTTGCCTCTGGAACTTGTGGAAGAGTATGAGATTAAATGGATAATTGAGTAGCATGCTTCAAGGTGGTGTGGGTTGGTTTGTTTTTTTTCTGTTTTGGTGGTGTTTGTTTGTCATATTTCTAATATCACAGTTTCCAAATTTAGCAATTTATTAGGCCAGATACATTTATTTCTGGCGTGTTCTTTCCCAGTCAGGCACCATGCTCAGTCTGCATGCCTAGGGCTGGCTCAGAACTCTTAGTTTAGAAGCTGGAGTGCCAGCATGCCACCCTGCTTTACTGAATGGAGAATATGGGGTGTCAGAAGGATCTTTGTGGCTACACCCCAGTAGCCCGATGTGGGAAATAATACCCGCTGTTTTGAGAGTGCTCTTTTGAAACGTCTTCACAAGTTAGACCCCAGAAGTGCTCACTAAGGAGGAGGTGATAAAAACACTGAAGCGGGAGCTCGTACAGAAAGGGCCGGGGAGCCGGGGAGGGGATTTTCCTCCCCGCTGGAGGGGTCCGGCAGCGAGTGCTGCGGGAAGCTGGGCTGTGCTGGCTGGCGGCTGCTCCCACCCTAGATGTAAACACTCATCACCTCGCTCGCACCGCCGCTCGGGGCTGCCAGCGTTAACTGTGTAGTGCCAAGGCTCGGCTCGTCGGGGGCTCGGCGCAGTGCCCCGGCGTGGGCTCTGAACGGCTTCACCGCGTCCTCCCCGTCCCGAGAAGGAATCGGCTGCAAGTGTCGCTGTTCGGTGCCAGCGGCTCCCTCCGGCTCGGCGTCCCGCGCGGTGGTTGCTCCGGTGCCCGGGTCGCGCTGCCCGGCGCCGCCCGCCCGCCCTCCCACGCTGCCGGCAGGGCCAAGTCACCCGTCCCCAGCGCAGGGCACGCGTGGCGGTGACGCGCTTTTGTTCACGGCAACTATTTCGTTCCAGCCTTGAGGGCTCCTGCCGCTCTCCCCCTGCGCCCGGCCCGTCCACACCTGTCCCGGCGGAGCGGCGGGGGCCGGGGGGGCCGGGGGCCGGGCCGGGCCGCCGAGGGGGCGGCTCTCGGGCGGCGGGGCCAATCGGCGGCCGGGCCTGTTGCTATGCGCGCCCCTACTCTGCCTCCTTTGTGGAAGATGCCGTGGGCACCCACCCGCGCCGCTGGGGCTGGCTGCGGAGCACGGGGCCGCCCGGAGAAGGTGTGTACCGGCGGGGAACCGGGCCCCGCGCCCCTCCGGCCGCGCCCGCACCCCGGGGCCGGGCGGGCTGCGGGGCGGCCTAGTGCGGGACCGCCTAGTGCGGGACCGGGCTTGCCCTCAGCTGATGCGGCCGGGGATGCGGCGGAACGAAGGCGGCGATTCGGAGCCGAGGGGCTGCGGGAGGAGGGGGCGGTAACGCCGGGCCGGGCAGTTTTCCCGCACTGACAACTGGAGCAGCCCGTCTGTCGCGCGGCAGCTTTTGCGGGTGTCCGTGCGGGGCGGTGTAAAATCTGGCCAGGCTGAAGGAGTTTCGCTGCACGCTGCGGCCGGGGTCAGGCTCGGGGCTTGTTTGGGGTTAGTTCTAGTTGGGTTGGTTTGCTGTGTGTGTGTGTGTTTCCTTCACCCCCCTTTCACATGGACAGCCTACAGGCGAGCAGTGAATTCTCTGCGTTGGAGGGCACGGGCGTTAAACGGAGGGGGGTATTTCTAAGGTGTACAATCGAGGCGGGTAGTTCAGTGTCAGAGCTGGGAACAGTTCAGTCAGTGCAGATCCGTGTCATTGTTACCGAGAGAAAAACACAAACTCTCCTCCCAAATACCCCGAAGCTCAACCGAGTTTCTTCTGTGCCTCGTTATGTAGGTCAAGTTACTCTTTTTTTTTTTTTTTCCCTCCTTCTCTAGCAGGAGGAAACTATTAAACTATCAGACTATTTTGATTTCTGCTGCAAACAATGCACAAAAACATTATCAGCCCTTTGCCACTACTAGTTGTCTTGGGGTGAATGAAGCTGGTGCATATGCATGAGCTTTGGGGGCAACTAAAAAAATAGATTATTAATTAGCAACCTACTGGTTGCTCAGCTATGTGCTGTATTTAAATAGCATACTGAACTATGATTTGAGGATTATCTCCGTTCCTTTTCATGTTCTATAGGAATGCAAATGTTCTGACCCAGCACTTGCTTATATTTTCATCCCAGTTATAGAGCTTGTTGGTGTTGATCTGAAAGGTGTTGGAGCTGTAGCTGAAACGAGCCTGCTGACATGAGGTGTTCACCTCCTGGTGCAGGTGGAGGAACAATTCCACTCGTCTACTCCTGTGCTTTGTGTGGGAATAGTGCTTGGGAATCACTGAAGCATTGCTTTATATAAAGGAGTGAGGAATTTTGGAGATAAACTGAAATTTCATTCTTCATAATACTCAACTTGAAGTGTGTTACTGTAATACCTGCTATTTTGCTATGTGAAAAATTGCCATATATTAGGAGAGAGGGAAACAAACTAGATTCTTCGATGAAATTCTGGTAAGACTTTAAATTTAGACCCCATGTAACACGTTACTCTTTTGCATGCCAGAAGACTATTAAGCTTAGTAATATCCCTTACAACGTGGAAACTTGTAAAAACCTGAATTGTGCTGTGTGCACTGTTCAGTTCTAAAACTAGCCAAAATGTTCCTCTTTTTTATGCATTCAAAAATCTGTAGTAGCCTCTGGTGCTCATTTTAAACTGAGCAGTCTTTTACACAGCTTGAGAGTTTTAATGTCCTCATTTATCCTCTCAAATAAAGTTTAAAAACAATTTTATGGCTCTGGCCGTTCTCCCAGAATTTTTATTTAAATGAGAAGCATTTTTTTACTTTTTTACTTTTACAGGTTACTGTTTAACTGCTTCAGGGCAGGCCTGGTGAATGAAAGCTAATGAAAAAATTACCAGAGGAGCTTCACACTGCTCCACAATCACCAGTTCCATCAGGTTCAGAGTTCCTTCCATCTCTGTAGTACAGGCTCTTCCTTTGGTCTTACTCCTTTCCCTCCATCTCACCCTCTAGGTATTAACCTGCCCTACAAATACTGACAAAGCTGCTGAGGCTAGAGACGAGCTGGTAGGAAGGTTTTGGGTGGTCAGACATGCTCTGACAAAGTTCCCCGAGATAAATCACCCACCACTTAGATGACAATGAAGAGGTTGCAACATCAAAGTTCGGAGAGGTGAAGTAGGGAAGCACAGAGAAGAGGAATACAGAGAGAGACTGCAGAGAAAAGGTCAGATGTCATCCAAGTAGTTTGCTCTGGGCTTTTTGTTTTGTCTTTTTTTTTATTTCAGATAAGATAATGGAATTCTTAATCTACATTCCTCATCTAAGGCTGCTTCCTCATCAAGTACCATGTTTTTTTTTCTTTATGCTTTTTTAAGCCTCAGTGGATAATTCTATCAGCAGTGCTGCAGAAGTTTGCTTTTTTTATAGGTGTGATTTCTAACAGACCTGATGTTTTAATAAAGTTATGACAGTATCAGCTCCTACTGAACCTGCATACTCTATATCTAATGTTTAATGTGTTGTCCATTACAATAAAATTCTTGAATACTTGAGTGTTTCTATCTCTTCTCTTGAATATTCTTTGAAAGCTTTATTATTAACAGTGCATTTGCACTGTTTAGGTTTTCTCATTTTCTTATTTTTCAGCTGTTCTGGGGAAATAATAAAAGGCAGCTCAGCAGCTTTGGTAGGTGCCTCATACACAGGTGGAAAATGTGCTTAACAGTTCTTCCCCAGTGTGACTCTGTCTTGGGCTTAGTATGCCCTCAGTGTTAGCAAAGCTTCCTGGAGCTGATGTGCTGTGATAGTCAGAAAGCTGCCTGGCTATAAGTCACCAAACCTTCACAGGGGAAGAAGGCTGTTCCTCAAGAAAACCCCTTCAGCACTTCTGCACTGTTCAGCTGCACTGTTCTCCTTGAAAGCAAGTGATGAAACTGGGTCTTGTTTTGATCTACAGTGTGCAAATCTCTAAACCATTCTATCAGATGATCCCATGCACATGGTTGGACCTGCCAGCTCTCACCTGCATGGAATCTGAGGATGCATCTCACCTACTGTGGTCTCTGCACCAGCTCTTGCCACACTGAGACTGCCAGTGCGTAACAGGCTTCTGCTTTGCTTGTCACCTGAATGAAGGGATAGCCTGGAAAATACTTGGTATTTGGATGTGTGAATTAGTCTTAGAAGTCTGGGCTCAGGGAGCTCCAGAGCTCATCCAGCCCAAGCCCTGCTTTCAGCAGGGCCATCTGCCCCTAGAGCAGGGTGCTCAGAGCCTCCTCAACCCCACCTGGGATGGCTCCAGGGATGGGGCCTCCACCACCTCCCTGGGCACCCTGTGCCAGTGCCCACCCCTCTGCTGGGAAACAACTTCTGCCTTAGTTCTCATCTCCATCCACTCCTTGCACATTTCAACCATTGCCCCTTGGCCTTTCCCTCCAGGCCTTGGGAGCAGCCCCTCTCCAGGCTTTGGAGCAGCTCCCTTCAGGCACTGGCAGGTGCTCTAAGGTCTTCCTGGAGCCTTCTCTTGTCCAGGCTGAACAATCCCAGCTCCCTCAGCCTGTCCTCATTTTTTGATGCTCTTCAACTGTTTCCATATTTCCACATAAAGACTCTTTCCAACTTTTCTTCTACTCTCTGAGTTGGGTGGGAGGTTAAGAGCTTTACTGGCCATACCTGTGAACAGAGCCCTCTTACATATGTGAAGCAGTGCTTAAGGTGTTAAATGACTGAAACAAGTTCTTCCTGTTGAAGGGCTCTTACTTGCTTCTAATAACACTGATTATTTATTTATTTGTGTATCTGAAGTAGTTTTAGGAGCACTAAAAGAAACATGCTGTTGTTCCCCCTTTGTCAGGGTACAGCCTTTCACTTTCCCCTGAGGGCAGAGGAGTGAGGAGCAGCACCACTGTCCAGCTTTCCTGGAACTGGATGCAGAGTCAGGATTTTGGTGTAGGTCATACAGATCTGAATGAAGGTGAAGTCAAGATGCAGTAAAACTTTTTTAACTCAAAAATTCTAAGCTTTGAAGCACAAGATCTAAATTTTTGTTTTCTTAATGTAGTTTGTTAGTAGGTTAATACATTTCAAATTGTCTTGGAACAGAAAAGGCAGTGTTTCCCTGCTAGTAACATATAACTGAGTCTATGCCATTCATACTATTAAATAAAATTAAAACTCCTGGTTTCTTTTTGAGAAGATGGGATATAGAAGATAGAGGGAAGCTGTGGAACCCAGGAATTTAACACCACTGTGCTGAAATGGGAATGATGTCACCTGTCAGCAGTTCAGCCACATGAACTGACTGGGATTATTCTCATGTGTATTTCTCTAACAATAAAGCTGCTGCTTCCAGAGGATGTCTGCATAGACATGTGCCTTTTTCCTTGCTGAGAAAGGAGCCTATTGTCCAAGTTTAAGAAATGGTGGTCATCCTACCTGGAAGATAACTAAGCCCTCAGATGAGTTTCCACCTTAATTAGGAGATTCACAAAAGAGCTGAAGGTGGGGAGACAGATTCTGTGAATTTCAGTAGCAAGCCCCAGTGCTAAGAAGCAAGACTGCTGTTAAACAGTTAATAACAGATGGCTGAACTTCTGATGCAAATGATCAGACAGAACAAGAGAAGTTCTCTGCATCCTGACCTAGTGACTCCTCACTGCTGATATATGTGAACTAACACATTTTTCTCTCTCATTTTAGTCAAGTTTATGAAACCGAAGGTAACATATTGGTTTTATGGCTTTAAAATAAATTTGAAAAGGCAAAGCAGACCAGCTGGAGGAGGAGGAAATGTAAACTAAGAGAATGTGGATATGAATTCCTAGAGGCTTTGCATATTTTAGTTCCTATAAGATCTTTCTAAAAGATGTCTGAAGTACTGTATATTTTTAAATTCCTGGTGGTCAAAGCATTAGTATAAATATGGAAGTTTATACTCTGAGCAGATCTATCTGAATCCCTTTCATTGAACATGAAAGTTACCTACTGCAGTTCATATAGCATTTCAAGGGGAAAAGGGAAAAGAAGTTAGGAGGGTCCATGTGTTTGGCCTGGAGATGGTACAGGGGAGCAAGGAAGAGCCTGTAGCTCATGGAAGGATGTTGCCTTTCTTGTGACTTGCACTTGCAGCCAGGTATTTGTCCTTGGTGGAGCAGGGGAATGTCACTGTAGGGCAGTGGAGGGGCTTGAACTGTTTGCTACTGGCCAGTGTAGGACCTTTTCTGTCCCTTGGTCCAGCTGGGAAAAGCTGGGAGAGTATGCTGGTGAAATGCTGCTACAGCCAACTTTGAAGTGCTTGCTGTTTGCATGGTGGGAGGACCCTGGATGCTGGCCTGTTCTTAAGAGAAGTTACTCTACAGTTCCCATACCTGCTAGAGTTCCATTCCAAACAGAAGGTTCAATATAAGCTTTTTAGGGTAGGAACCTGAAGAAGTGCTGGTAGAGACTAAACCTTGTGTCACCAAAAGGGAAGAGCTCCTGGGGCAGGTGTTGATCTGGTTCCCCAGGGAGGCAGGGGACAAGACCTGTGGGTGTTACTGAACACAGGTCACTTGTCATAAAGCATAAGCAACCTGGTGTAAGTCTGTTTAACAGTGCTGTTAAGAACACATAGTTTCTTCAGCTGCTGTTGTTATAGTGAGGTACATCCATGCCCATGGGTCTCACACAGTGAAGTCCTATATCTAGATGTACACCAAGTCACTGCATTCTCAAACTTATTCCAGAGTGTATATTGCTGTGTTTGATTGGCTAGATGGATCAAGGACATTTTCAGCTTCCAGGTGTATAACTCAATCATAATACTAATTTTCAAGAGAAGGGAAACAAATTGCTGGAATTCTTACCTGAAGACTATTATTAATTATCTGTGGTAAAAATAAAGAGGCATGTTCATGTTTTGCTGGGTATCACACAGGCATGGAACAAAAGATCAGACCTCATGTGTATAAAACTGGAAATCAATGAGTTCCAGTAGAGGGTTGTAAGGAAACAAAAGGATACTGGTGAGACAAACTGCTTCCAGCCACAAGCTAGCAAGCCTTTGTCATCATAAGGGAGAAGCTGGAAAGCAGTCAGAGTGTGTGACTATGGGCCAGCACAGGGGGAAGGAAGTTCAAGTGATTAAATGAGCCAGAGGCTGGTTGGAAGTTTACTGTAGCAGTGAGTGGGAGACAGCACTGATGGTAAGACATAGAGGATCTTTAAACTGTTTTGGTTTGGCCTTTGTTTTTTGTTTATTTGTGTTTGTTTTGGGGAGTGTGTGTGTGTGTGTGTGTGTGGTGTTGGTGGTATTGGTTTTTTTCTTGAAAAAAAACAACAACCAAACAAAAAAAACCCAAACCAAAAAAAAATATAAATCAATTGGTTGTTATGTAAGATGCCATTTTGAGAAGCAAAAAAGAGACCTGGAAAATATGGTGTCCTGTTCCACGCTGACCAGACATACCTTCCTTATAAGACTGGATGCTGGTGAGGCATAATCTTTTCCATGTCCTTTTCACTCTCATTTTCAGTGATTAATTCCACGAGATTCTGTGGGCACCACTGGCTCTTCCCAGACCAGGCAGGTAAGGCCCTGCAAGCTGCCAAACTCAGAGCGTTCGCTCACCTGGCCCAGAGCTCCCCACTGGCAGGGTGTGTTTCAGCCTCGTCACAGCTTGTACTGGCAAGAATTTATCTCTGAGGAAAATCTGAGTTTCATACAGTGTTTTTCCATAGTCACGAGTAAAAACAACTCGGCTGAAAGCAATTCTCTAATTTCCTAGGGATCTGACCCAGCAATAAGTGTGTAGTGAACCCAGTGTGCATGTTGTTCTGTGGATAAAGACAGCAGGTTGGTTGTTGTTTGGTTTCCCATGCCAGATTAAGGTCTTTGAAAGATCAGCCACTAATTTGGATGGTAAGGATAAAGTGTTGTGTGTTGATGATCTCTCAGATACGTTCTTTATTAGTTTTTGAAGCTTGCAAAATCTAGCTGTTGTCACTAATAGCAATATGGTCATAAGTAAATTTAAAATATTTTTTTTACTACATTCATCTAAATTTACTACTTTATCTGTTAAAAAAAATCCTTTTGTTCCAACAGATTGTGGTGTTGTCACTTGATAGTAATGAAATCTGTTAAACATAAAAATCTCTATACAGAGATTACACAGTCTTTTGGTAACTGAAATGGTTGTCAAAACAAGCACATCTATTGGGTACTTGAATTCTGTAATATTTGTGGGGCTTTTTATTTGTTTGATACTTGACTTGAGCATTAACAACAATTTATTAAATCTATTAAACCTAACACCTCATTGAATCCCTGATATTACCTTTTGGCATTTCTGAGCTCAAGGCAGCTCAGAGCAATTTTGTCTAAGAGAAAGTAATTTTGATCTCTTATGATTTAAGTATCACTGAATATTTACTTTGGACATTAATATATTTTTGCTAGTCCCAAATTCAACATTTTTTTTCCCTGCTGTATGCTTTTGATTAAATATATATTTGCAAGTTCTTCAGGAGGAGCTGCGGGTGAGTTTGTTTATCTGTCTCAGCTCGTGGCAGTTGTTTATGCCCAGAACACAAAAGAGGCCATGGAGGGCCTTGAGCTTTGACTGGGTAAAAAGTATTTTCATATGCTGCTCGTCTAGGCTATTTTTAGTGTAGTGTTTTGTTTTTCCTAATAATTTATTGCTCTGTCTCTTGACTCCCAGGTCACCTGATTTCAGAGCACGCAGACCTAGGGCTTAGATCCCTTTCTCTCCTATAAACCCTAGCTGATCTTGAGGAGCAGGGTGCTGCTGCTGGTGAGCTGGCTTCAAAGTGCTCATGGAGGGCTGAGCCCTGTCCCTCTGCTTCTCTGGAAAGTATGTTCTAAGAATACACAGTACAGGGTGTTACAAAACACATGTGCAACCAATAAGTGGGAGTGGGGGCCAGGGCTGCTGGGTAACTCCGGGTCAGTGCTGTGCAGGGAGCCCTTGGCCTGTGGCCCTCGCTGTGTCTGGCTCTGCTCCTTGCCACTCAGCCACAAAATCACTTTTTCCCTGGTCTCCAACAGACAGGTTGTGAACACACCACTGTTCTTGCTCTACAAGAGTTAATTTTACAGCAGTACTAAGTGTCTTGCATCTAGGATTGTCATAAGCTGGTTTTGCTCCAAGAGGTACCCAGTGAGTGGGTGTTTCAGAGCCCCACTGCCAGCCTGGCAGGATGGTCCAATGAAGGGAGAGGAAAAGCAGATGCTTCCACTTTGTGAGCAAACAAGGATGTTATTTGAAATTTCAGTGCTCAAGTGGGCTCAGTTTTTTAAAAAGGTGCTTTCCAAGACACGTGTGTGAAGGGAAAACAACAAGATCTGAATGTCACAATATCTGTTTGTTTTAAAACTTAAACTACATCTGAACTATAACACAATAATTGTCACTCAGATCCTGGTGATTCTTGATGCTTGAAAATGAAGAGGAAGAGAGCTTGCATCCATCAGGCTGTTCAGTGCTTCCACATATGAAACAGGCTAAATATGTAAAATGACTGTTCTGATTGCTTGGATTGAACTAAAGGTTCATTACTGCCCAGGCAGGTGCAGATTTTTAATGAGATCTTTTCAGCCTCATGGAAAACTGCACTGTTCTCCAGAATGTAGAAATAAAGCAAATTAACTGTCACCTATGTGGGGGGGAAGCAGCGATATCAGCTGCCTGAGTAGCAGTGCTGGCATTTTCAGGGTTTTCTTTTGAGTGTTTATAGGTTCCTAAAAGACAGTGTTTGCAGGGAGTGTTGAGTACCCTTGAGGCAGAGGCGTCACTTTTTGGGTGGGTGCAGAACACTGCTGCTGAGAGCACCTCTGTGCCCTTGCCAAATGTGAAATGTATTAAACCAAAACTCTCTGAAAACATCACACCTTGATGCAGATCAGTGTTCTTGCCACCCTGAGCATGCGGGTGGGAGGCCTCTGCTTGGTTGGTGGTTGGTTGGGTTTTTTTTTGGTGGTGTGGGGGGATTTTGTCTTTTTTTTTGTTTGGGCTTTTATATGTTGTATTTTGGGTGTTTTTTTTCTTGTTGCTTTGGTTTTGTTAATAGTCTTTTAGTACAGTACTTCCACCAAGAGATGGACTAGGTCACTTAAGATGTTTATTTTTTTTGCTGAAAACATCTGGACTTCTGCCCACCCCCACAGTTTCCTCTGGCTTACTCTGCCTGGGGTTTGTTGGTTTTTGTTGTTTTGTTATGGTTTGTTTGCTTGTTTTAGGGTTTTCTCTGTGTTTTTGCTGGTTTGGGTTTTTTTAGTGTGCGGTTTGGGTTATTTTGTGTGTGTTGTTGTTGTCTTTTGGGGTTTTTTTGTTGGTTGGTTGGGTTGGGGTTTTTTTTTTTGATGACAGTAAAACTGATAGCAATATCTATTGCAAATAGCTACTGGTAGGTGGCTTTGTGGAGATTTTCAACATACAAGAGGTTCCTCAGTAGTCTTCACAAACAGTGTCGTTGTATCTTTCTGTATATTGAAAATAAGATATTTGAGAGATTTAAACCAGGGAGGATACCTGTTTTGTTTGGTTTTGTTTTTTATTTTAATTATTATTACCAGGATATCTGATTTTTGCAAATTGAAATCAGTTTGCTAAAGTCAGTAGTTCCTGACTTCAGAAGGTGGCATCATGGCAATGAGGAGCCATCAGCTGGGCGTGTTGGTCCTGGCTGAGGTGTTTGATGGGTGTTTGGCCGCTGCTGTGTGGCCCCCAGTGCTTCCCAGTAGCTCCAGAGCTGCACTGGGGGGAGCTGAGTGTTGGTGAAGGGGATTCCATCAGGCATCCTGGCTCCCTTTTCCAGGAGTCTGGAGTTCCACCCCAGAATGAGTCAGAGCTCTCACATTGTGCTCTTCAGATCCCTTTGGGTCAGGAGTCTGCCCATGGCCTGAAGGAAATGGCCCGGGATGTGCAGTGGATGCAGGGCAGAGAATGTCAGTTTGTGACTGGGGATCGTGCGCCAGTGCAGCTGCCTTTCCCCAGCAGGACTGCTGTGTGCTGCCCTTGCCCTTTTGTTCAGGCCCTTAGTGACACTCCCAAGTCATTCAATGAATTTTTTTTTGAGAGCTGAAGGCTACTTTACCATCCTCAGAAGTGTTATTTTATTGGTACTAACACAAAAATCAGCACAAAACTGCTTGAAAGCATAATCAATGCTTAAGATGATGAGATAAAGCATGTTCTACCCCAAAGAGATTGTTAGTGTTAGTTCTTACCACAGAAGGAAGTGTGTGGGGGAGAAGTAAATATATCTAGAAAATAAATATATCTAGAAATCTCATATTGGAAAGTCTCTAATATAAAAGTGCCTAGGGTTTTTTGTTGGATTGTTTCTGTTTATTGTTGGGTTTTGGTTGTTTTTTTTTTTCCAGAAAACACCTTACAAAGAAATTTTCACATATTCTATAAGCTTAAGTGCCCTCCTTTCCCTTCTAGGGTGACACAAGGCTCCTTCAGCTTCCCTCACCAAGCACACTGGTTGTGTTTTCCCATTCCTGTGGCAGTGACTGTGAGGTTAGCCCAGGTCTGCCCTCCACATTGCCCTTGACTGTGAACTAGGGTGGGATTTAAAGCAGGAGCATATAATAAATTGTTTTTCAATATAATTCTGCAAAACTTACACCAGCACATTTGTGATGGTGGCAGATCACTCTGCTGATGGTGAATGTGGAGGCTAAAAACCCTTTGTGCCTTTCCAGTTACAGCCAAGTGCCTGTTCTATGATGCCACATACCAGTGCTAAAAGACATGGTTGTTCCTAATTGTTTATTTTTATGAGCTAACAAAAAATATCAGAGAAAATCAATTTAGGGTGAATTAGAAATTCCATTGCTTTGTCAGGTTTTTAAGGTTTGTTTTTTTTATCTGGTTGGTGTGTTTTGTTTTGTTCAGGTAAGTTTATCAAGTCATTTATTTTGTTCTAACATCATCTAATTTAGAGCAGCAGCTATTCAGAGAAAAGTGTAAAAAGCTAGAGAGGAACAAATGGAAAACACAGAAATTACTTAGTTGGTTCCTGATTTTTGTTTCATTATATTATAACTTCAGAGAGTTTTGTGTAATCACATTTAACAAAATCACCATCTAGGAAGCTGTAATAGAAAGGAAAACACAAACTGATGGTGCTTAGTTGAGGGCATTGGCTGAGACAGGTTCTCTTGCTTTCAGGCTGTGTCGTGTTGGTACAAGTGGCATCTTTGGTAACCTATTTTGCAGGCTAGTAAGTATAGAGATCAGAAAAAAGGTTCCTCCAACCAGCTTGTATTTAAGATGCTGAGCACTGCAGCACTGAAAATCTTCAGCTTTCCACTGATGTTTGACTGTCTCCTGACCCAGTGGAACAGCTGCTGTAGAAAACATGAGTTCTCGTGCAGCTTTTTGTGAACTGAGGTTTGAAATGATCCTCAAACATCACATTTTCAGGTATTGCTTCTACTAAATACAGATAACGAAATAATAATGATTGATCTACTTAACAATTTGTGATTTCCTTGTGGAGCAAGAAACAATTCAGTTAACTTCTTCTTAACAATTCCTTTTCTTTGTCCAGTTAAAAGAAAATAAATTCGTTCCTATGATCAAAATGCTGGTATTTGACAAAAGAAGGGCCAGAAAGTCAAAAGAGGCAGGTTAGACTGTTGTTGCTTAGGTAAAAATAGCAAGCTACAGTTGGGAGAAGTGACTCAGTCAGCAGTATGGTGATGGCAGAAGAGGACGTCAGCCAAAATGTGGGAAGCAAGATGGGAACACCCAGAACAGGCGGCTGCATTTTACATCCTCACAGCAGTAGTTTCAGATAACTGCAGGAAATGTGAGCTTTAAAGAAATGAAACTGGGTTTTATTTCTACTTATTAAACCTTTCCAGCCTAAATAAGTTTGAGTGAATAGTACAGGGCTGTTTGCTGTGTTTTGGGGTGTGGGCTTTGGGGTTTTTCTGTTTGTTTGCTTTTGGTTTGTTGGGTTTTTTTGTGTGCTTGATTTGATTCGTTTTCCCCAGCCCTATTTTAAGACCAGTCTATTTATGTCACTTTTACACTAAAGTTGCTTTGTGCTTAGTCCTGGTGCTGTGAGAGGTGCCCGGCAGAGGTGTGTGGGGGATGGGCACTGGTACCCAGTGGTACTGCAGGCTGGGCTGGAGCTGGTGCCACTGATTGCTCTGCTGGATTTGGACTGGTCTAGAGTAACTTCACCAGTTGCCATGTAGCTGTATCTGGATTTTTAACAAGGTGGTGTGCTTGTTTTGGGTTTGGTTTTCCAAGAACTCGTCCAAACAACTCTGTGGTGGTTTGACCTTGGCTGGACACAGGGTGCCCACCAAGCTGCTTTAGCCCTCGGCTGGACCAGGGGGAAGAACATCAGATGAAACTCGTGGGCTAAGACAAAAGCAGTTTAATGAATAAGCAAAACAGTGCTGTGCACAGGAGCAAAGAAACCAAACATTTGTTCTCTGCTTCCCATCAGCAGGCAACACCTGCCCCTTTTTGGGAAGCAGGGCTCCAAACACTTGAGCAGTTGCTCACAGGACAAGCTGATCACAGGATCCCGGGATGTCAGGGGTTGGAGATCGAGTCCAGCCCCCTGCCAGAGCAGGGCCAGGAACAGAATCTCATCCAGCACAGGGCACAGGAACCAGCCAGGGGGGCTGGAAACTCTCCAGAGCAGGAGACTCCACAACCTCTCTGGGGAGCCCCTGCCAGGCTCTGCCACCCTCCCAGCAAAGAAGTTCCTCCTCATGCTGAGCTGGCACCTCCTGTGCTCCAGCTTCCACCCACTGCCCTTGGCCTAGCCCAGGGCACAGTGAGCAGAGGCTGCCCCTCCTCCTGACACTCCCCCTCAGCTCTGGATCCCCCTGGATTCCAGCCCCTCTCAGGCTGCTCTGCTCCAGACTCAAGAGCCCCAGGGCTCTCAGCCTGTCCTCAGCAGACCCCTGTTGCAGCCCCTCCAGCATCCTTGGAGCCTCCACTGGACTCTCTCCAGCAGATCCTTGTCCCTCTGGAGCTGGAGGCCCAGCACTGGATGCAATATTCCAGGTGAATGCTGATGCTTCCCCCTACTCCTCCTTCTCCCAGCTTTTACAGTTGAGCTCCTGAGTGTGACTCTTGATAGCTCAAATTCATCTCTGGGTATTGCAGGCTGTGGAAGCCTGTGAGCTCAGATGTAATTACAGGGGTGTCATATGCAGGTACCTCATGACTGCTCATTCAGGGAATCATGGATTTGGGGGGTTCAAGAGCAACTTTCCTTTGAAGTGAAGCACAACGTGGAATTAGCTAACCAAAGCATCCATAGGTGTTTCCAATTCCAGAAGAGAAGCTGTTAGTCAAATGTTTACATTGTGTTTCATTTCCTTGGCCTTTTTTCATTTCCTTTAGTTTCTCAAATCTCAAAATATGCAAAAGTAGTTTCTTCAAATAGCAAGATAATAAAACTTACTCAGAGTTGACAGTTTTGGGGAAGGGCCAGAGACCTTTACTGTAATTTCTTTAAATTCAGAGTGATGCCTTTGCTAGGAGGGGATGGGTTCAGGACACTGACAATGCAGCTGCTTGTTCTCCAGTGTCTCTGACTTTTAGGCCACAGGGGTCATAGGCTGGAGCATCTCTTTATGGACTGCCTGTGCTAAAAGTACCCAAAAGGAAAAGATCTAGGTATTTAAGCAATATTTTTAGTCTTTAAAAAACTTGTAGCACAGGAAGAGATCAGAGAGCAGGACTGGGGCACCGTGTCACAGGGGCTGCTGGGGCAGGGCAGGGCTCCACTCAGCTGGAATCTGAACAGCCTACCCTCTGCCCTCTCTGGTTTTAGTGCTTTACTTACCAGGGTTTGACTAAGGAGTGAAATAAAAATCTTTGTTAAATTGATAGCTTTCAAAATCCTTTATAGATGCTTAATTTTTTCCAGGGAGGGTCTGGATTGTTACAGAGCATATTTAAAGTTGTTTCGTGGGCTCTCCCAGCAAGTAGCCCTCCAGAGGAGTGCAGGGCAGGACTGATGGGTGCCACATTTGTCTGTCTTTGAAGACAGGCATTTTACCAAACTGAGCTCTTCTGCTGAGGTTTCTGTGGTGTCCAGTGCAGTGTCAACGTCTCTAGGACCATCAAATAAGTGAACTGAGAAGGGTGACAGTTGTAGCACTGCTTGGTCCTGGCAGGAGGAGGGCTCTGCTGTGGCTGGGCACTGTGGCTAGGCAGACAGGGCAGCAGATGGATCTTCTGGTGCCCCAGCAGCACAGTGGCTTACATGGGACTGGATGTCTTTGTCGAATGTGCAAGCCTGGAAAAATAGATGATGTGCTCTTTTAACACAGCCTTTAGGAAAAGCTTTTCCATCATTACTGAAAGTACTGCAATAAGAAAGCTGGGGCACAACTGGAATTTTGGAAGAGTCCTTGGGTTCCAGTCAAGTGGATCTGTGACTCACTGGCACCTTATATCCAACTGCCATAGATGTTTCAGGATGTCAGCCAATACAGCTTTTTGGGATTGTTTTGAGTTCTTCCTTCCTTCTTCCCATGCTCTAGTGATTGTGCATGTGTGTAGGGGATGGAGTAGACTGATTTGGACTCTCTTGATAACATCTCTGGTTAAACAGGGCTTTCTGTTTTCCAGAAGATGTAGAAAAGCAGTCTGTGTTGAGGTTGGTATGTGCAGGAGGCAAAGGAAGACAAACCCCTCTAGGTTTCAGTTGTCTACTATGATATGTTTTGGTTTATGTGCAGGAGCTTCAGTCTGCATGTCTATTTTTCTCTTTTCTCCTGCTTGTCTGACATCTGCTGCTACCTTTTGTGAAAAACTGGTCAATAAACTGGTTTCAATGCATTGATGAAATGCCTGTAGTGACTGGCTTAATTGCTGCCTGTGTGTGTCAACTAACTGGATTTTTTCGCAATTTTAAGGGGAATTATTCCTGTGATGCATATTTATGCTATGAACTTGCATGTGCCATTGCTAGAGAGGAAATAGAATAATCCTATTTGGATAGTCAGGTTGTAGGGTGGAGGTTATTCTATGCACAGTAGATGATGTGTGTCTCAAACAGGGCTGGTTCACACACAAAACCAAACAGTTCCCACCACACAGTCAGACTTTTAAACTGAACACTGAAATTGCTGCTTCCATAAATGTTTTTCTACCCCCGTCCTCCATTGCATCAACTTGCATCATCTGTGGCTGTTGTATAGGAACAATGGTCAGGCTTCTCAATATTTAGGGCTTTTTCTTTATTTAAACTTCTAGAAGTTGCTAAATGAGAATTTAGTGGGGCTCACATAAGTCAATATGCAACATGAAAACATGTTGTCAATATCCATTGCTATTTGTGGCTTGTTTTATTTGAAGTCCAGATCAAATACCTGGTTTGTTACATTGCTGACAGAAGTGTTGGCCCTGTCTTTCTGTCTTTATAATGCTGTTATGAAAACAGCAGCATTTCCTAGTTCAACACTAGCATCCTTTCACAAAATGCAGTTTTTATTACGAAACAACATCAGGTTTTGTAACTCCAGACAATAAAATAACGTGTGTCTAGGTGGCTGGATGTCCTCTTCCATTTTTAAGGCAAGAAACTGCTCCTGAAATAAGAGGTTTGAAACAGGAACAGAAGCAGTGTTTGAAAACTGAACTTTAAAATAATTTTCTCTCTTTACAGTAATATGTATATATTCTGAATACTCAGTCATTGCTATTTCAGCTTTCTTTGCTTTGTTCAGTAGATCTTGCTTGTTCGTAACTCACTGGATGTTGCATTTAGAGAGCTTGTGATGTCAGTTTGCACTGCAGACCTGGGGAGACACTTCTCAAGATACAGTTTGGTATCAGGTATTTTTTTTAATACAAAAAGGAGGTGGGCTTTTTTCCTGGATCTAACCAGCTCCACGGAAGCACACACACCATAGGATTTCTCTGTTAATTTGTGTCAAGTGCAGAAGCTTTTGATCAAATATGTATTCTTTCCAAAGAGAGCCAATTAATAGAAGTTCTGCTGCTGATGTTAATTGAAGGACTTGTCTATTTCACTTTTACTTTACAGTTGAAATCCTCAAGTGTGAATTTTCAGGTATCGTATCTTCCTGTGCACATTTCTGTCACCCTAAGAAGATCTTTGAGATAAGTAAATGCAGATCTTGACCAAACTCTTTTTTTTTCTCGAAAAGCACAGAGTTTTTACACATTTTAGCCACTCAGAGTTCCTCTTACACAGTTCTTAGTGATGAATTCCCCTTGTGTTAGTCTGCTAAGCATGAGACAGTTCTTGTGTAAATTAATGTCACTCCTGCTGAACACTTTATAGATGGCAGAGTAGGAAAAAATACTTCAGTATTGATCCTTCATACTGTGTCTTTCTTAACATTCCCATAGCCTTTGGACATGCAAAGATGAGTGTGATGCTTGTGTTAGCAGCAAGATCATGCTGCAGTTTTGTTGTTGTTGCCTTTACTACCCCACTCCTTATCAAAGTCATAACAAATCCCATTTCCCTCTCCCAAAGTGTGACTTGCTTATTGTTCAGTAAAACACAAAAAATGTTGCAGGTGCCTCATTTTGTCAGGTGACTTCTTTCATTCCTGCAGTGTCTTGTCCTTCCTGTTCTTTACCACTCCTTTAATGAGTGCCTCCCTCATTAGTCATTTCATAGCATCCCTCAGCTGAACTCACACCAGATGCTCTCAGGTATTGCCCATGTGCCATGTGGGGTCCTCCGGGGTAATCCATCTGTCCTCTGGATTTTCTTCTGCTGAGGGCAGGCTGTGGCCACATGCATTGTCCTGGCAACACCCAGTTCTTGCAGGGCCTGTGCTCCCTGCCTGGGCATGGGGCAGCTCCTTTAGTGGAGTCTCTGCCCTGCTCCCTCCTGGAGAATGGAGCCAGAGGATTTGTGCTGGTCGTGGCAGTCCCGTGGCTGCTGCAGGTCTCCGTGTGTGCCACAGGCTGATGTGGCTGCGTGGTAGGCAGAGGCTCTCTGGCACAGCCTGGCCCTGCCACCCAAAGCAGATGCATAAGGTCATGCCTCTAAAAACAGGGGAAAACGAGCCAGTAAAGATGAGGACTCCTGAGGACTGAGCCGAGTTCCCTGGCAGTGGGAACTCTTTTATTCTTTTGTTTAGTTTATGTAAATCCCTTAAAATAGGCTGTGAGCCCTGGGGTTCATAGGGTACAAGCCTGGGCTAGGCAAATGTGTGCACACAAAAGTTAGTTGCACACACTTTGCAATTTGCATATGCAGGTGATTACACATTTAATGGGAGCTTTTGTTTCGTGCATCCCTTCTATGGGTCCCTGAAGTCTGTCTTCTCACGTTTGCCAAATGCTGTGCTTTGAGGGAATGAGGCCAAAAAAGATTGCTGATTTTTTTTTTTCCAAGTGGAAAGGTATTATGGTAATCAACACATGAAGAGAAATTAACTCTGCTCTTGTGGTTTTGCTTTGGTGGATGACATGGGACATAAACTAAAATTGCAGATACAATTTGCTGTTGTTCCTCTAAAGCATAAAACGAAAGGTTAAGAACCACTGTCAGCCTTGCATCTACCTGCTTTTCTTTGCTGCTCTTAAAACAGGCTTTGAAGTGAATGCTTTTTAGCTTTCTGAGGTTTTTCTGTAACTTCAGTAGCTAAAGAGTTTGGAAACTGAAGCATTTCCAAGCAGAGAGGGGAACACCACAATGTGGTTGCACCTGAATCTGTGAATGATGTGGGACATCCTCGTGGTGAGAGGAGGGTGCTTTACAGAACCATAACTCAGAGAGTGGGGCATCCTGGCTCTGTGGGGATGGAGCGTGCCAGGGTAGCTAATGAAGATCCATGCCAGCTGCTGCTTTGGCTATGAAGAGTTTTCATTCCTTGCAAAAGTTCAGTCTGACCATGGTACAAAACAATGAGTACTCTGCATGTTCCTTGGGAACCATTCCTGTGTATTAATGGGAACTAAAAATGGACCTCTCAAGTAATCCTTGTACTCAGCAGGAGGCACTTGCAATAAATACCTTAAAGAACACTGCGTCCTACTATTTTTTCCCCCTAGTTCAATTTTTAATGCATTTTATGAATTATTGTAGCTTTTCTTTCTATCTGTCATACGTTTCTAACGTGAATTCATTCTGCATCAGATCTCTTCCACTAGAGCTTTAGAGGAGCTGGGATGGAGCTGTGGTCTCCACAAACAGCTGTTTCTCAGCACCACTGAAACCTGGTGCACGGACCAGTTGCTACAGGAAGCTTTCTTTGTAGTGCTGCTGATTTTGTTTGCTGGTAGTGACAGTGTTACGAGTAAAGCTGGTTTATGATGGTACTGTACTTGGTCCTTCTGTGGAGCCAGTTTTATACAAAGACTTTTTTTTCTTTCCCACCTATTTCTTATTTGCCATGGCTCCCCTGTTAGTGTCAGCTGGGACAAGGTGCAGGGCTAGCCAAGAGCTGGAAGCTGCTAAGGCAGCAGGTGTATGACCTTGTTTGTTTCTGGCTGACAGATGCCTTGGATGAATACTTCGAGTACGAAGCTGAGGAGTTCCTGATCTCCCTGGCCTTGCTGATCACGGAGGGTCGGACACCCGAGTACTCGGTGAAGGGCAGGACAGAGGGGTCCCACTGCCCCCCAGCACAGACCAGCCAGCCCCCAGCAGCCAAGCATGAATGCAGCGACCAGCTGGCCCAGGTACCAGTGCTCAGCCTTGCTTGTGTAAGCCACACTCACACAGGAGTGACAATTGCTGCCCTGACACAAGTGTGTCATCCAGTGTCAGCTGTCTTGAGCAGGAGAGAGAACCAGCACACCTACCCTGGCCTGAAGATCTGCATGGTTACCTGAGAGCAGCATCCTGATGAGCCTTTGTTGTGCACCTGGGCAGCACTAAGCATTCTTGCTCTGCTTTTGTTTGTTGTTGGTTGGGGGGTTTTTCCTTGTGTTTTTGTTTGTTTGGGGGGTTTTTGTGTTTTGGTTTTGTGTTGTTTTTCTTTGGTTGTTGTTTTGGTGTGGGATTTTTTGGTCTTTCAGTTTGTTTTTGCTTTATTTTTGTGTTGTGGTTTTCTTGGTTGGTTGCTTTAGTTTGGTTTTGGGTGGTTTTTTTGGTGGTTTTGTTTGTTGTGTTTTTGTTTGTTTTTGGGGGGTTGGTGTGTGATTTGTTTGTTTGCTTGTGGTTTTTTGTTTGCTTGTTTCCTTGACACATGTAGGCTGACTTTGCATAACTTTTTGCTTTTCCAGGTATTCTTGAAAAGGTAGTGATGCAAAAAACAGGAGCATGTCCAACCTAGCAAATGTCATTTACATGTTATTCAGTGTTACTGATTCAGGAGTAAGGTTTGGAGCATTGCATTTCTGAACACCAGAGTTCCTAAGTGCTATGTGCATTTATTATTTATGCAGAAGTTGGCCCACTCCAAGACACAGAACTAAGAAAAATATTGGTAGCACAAGGTAGCAAAATGTAGTGGTTGGGGTGATATATCTTTGAACTTTAAAAATTTTCTACAGAAGTTCCTAAATTGGGAACCATAAAGTTCTTAATTATTTTTAATATCTCTATAATCTTATGTCTGATTTGGTGAAATCTAATTTACCAAATTTGACCCTTACCCTTTTCCAGTACTTGGGAACATGTTTTTAAAGCAGCTTTCAATCTAGTTAGTGTTTTTGTGGCTTGGCCATGTTGATGTTTCTTTCTCTCTCTCAGTGTCGTCAAGCCAGGAGAACCAGATCTGAGGTTCTGCTCCTGTGGAAGAACAACACTCCAATCATGGTGGAAGTGATGCTGCTGCCAGACTGTTGCTATAGTGACGAAGGGCCCACCACAGAGGGCAATGATTTGAATGATCCTGCAATCAAACAAGATGCATTGCTGTTAGAAAGGTGGATTTTGGAGCCAGTTCCTCGACAGTAAGTTGGCTATTGGGATTAGCTGGTAGTTGCAAGAATCTCATCATTTAAGGTCCTCAAAGTAATTGGCAGGTTTGAACTGGCCCTTTGCCATGAGAATTTTCTAAGGAATCAACTATTTACTAGGGACATGCAAGCATTTGTTAATCTTTATCTTGCTGGACTCATGCTCTCTGCAGTGGACGTTTTGCAGTGCAGTGTGAAATGTTCACAGCTGAAAATGGTCATTTTTGTACATAATTTGTACATAACAAATAATTTGTTAATTTGTTTTAACTATGTAGAGAAAACCAAATCAGACGAATCAAAAATTGGAGGACTTTATTCAGCTGTGGTTTATTTTCAGAATGAAGATCTGAAAATGTCCTAGTTCTGAAGGTTCTCTGTGTATATTCATCACCATCCATGTGTTTGTCTTGATGCATTGCAGGAGTGGAGATCGATTTATTGAGGAGAAGACCCTTTTACTGGCCGTTCGCTCCTTTGTTTTCTTCTCTCAGCTGAGCGCGTGGCTGAGTGTTTCACACGGTGCTGTTCCCAGAAACATCCTGTACAGGTATGTTTGGGATGGGAAAAAAACCTCATTTGTTGTTCTCAGGTTGTTGCAGCTTCTCTTAAAACCGTCCTTCCCTCTCGTCCTTCTGTTTGCTTTCAGAAGGTGCCACAGTTGGCCCAGCCATTGGGCAATTGTGTAAGATTTGTGTACTAGGCAAAGTGCAGCAGTTGTTGTGTCTCTGGTGGTTTTCCTTAGACATTTGAGTTATGAAGTAGGTCATTAAAGAGCCTTGGTTCAGCTATTTCTGTAAATCCCTTCTGTGTTCCAGGGTGAGCGCTGCAGACGTGGACTGGCAATGGGCCTTCTCCCAGACACCGACTGAACATGTCTTCCCTGTTCCTAATGTCTCTCACAACGTGGCCTTGAGAGTCAGCGTCCAGTCCTTACCCAGACAATCCAACTACCCAGTTCTGACCTGCAGTATCCACACCAACCTTAGCTATTATGAAAAGCAGATGCAGGAGCAGAAGTTCCATCAGCGGGGCGATCCCAGCGCGACACAATGCAGTCCGGCGGCTCCGCAGCGCTTCTGTGGGAAACAGGCATGGACAGTGCCTCCAGAAGGCTTACTTGGTGGAAAGAAGACACCTGAATTTACTACATCTATCAGAAATTTCAAGCTCTATCCATCTACTGGACTTGGATCTGGCTTTGGGACGTTGCAGTCTAAAGTTCAGTGCTACAATGCTACAGCAGACAATAAGACGGAATCTCGTGACAGAGCTGGCAGAACTTTTAAATCCTTTTCTCTAGTTGATGCAGGTGTTTCAAATAGTCACTGCTCTCATCAGCCCACAGGAGAAACCAATCCTTTGATAGGGTCTTTGCTTCAGGAGCGACAAGAAGTCATTGCAAGGATTGCTCAACACTTGATTCACTGTGATCCAGCTGCTCCACAGGTTGTTGCTGGGTGTCCTTTCAGCGTCCGTGAAAACAGTCGAGCCACACCAAAAGCTTCTCAGAGTCCTCACGAAGAGAAAAGCTTGCCAAAGAAAGGCAAGGAATCCGATCCCCTGTTCTTTGCCAACTTAGACAATGAAGTACAAGAAGATGGTGGAGAAGGCAGAACTAGAGCAATGGCAGAGATGACAGTGCTCGAGGCCAATGTTCCAGTGAACCATCAGCCAACAGGAGAGAGGAATCCCCTGATCAGCTCTCTGCTCCAGGACAGGCAAGAGGTGATAGCAAGGATTGCACAGCACCTAATTCATTGTGATCCAGCCACTTCTCATCTTCCTGGGTGGCCATTCAAAGCTCATGAGACTAGCCCAGTCGCTTCAAAAATTTTCCGAAGCACATATGAAGATGAAAACTTGCTGAAGAAAAGCAAGGATCCATATTCGGTGTCTTCTGCTAAATCTGATTTTTCTTTGGTAGAAGACAGCAGTAAATCAAGGATGAGGACACCTGATACTTCCACCAGTCCTTCTAGATTTGATGGAGAATTAAAGGCTTCTCTGAAAGTCCAAGCAAGAAGAAAGTTGGTTTTAGCAAAGCCCACTGAAGATGTCCAAAACACATTTCATCAACCTGCTAATAAGATTTCTCATGCATTTGCTAATGTTCACACATCACTGTGTAGTAAAGAAAATAAATCTGAATTGTCAGATAAATTGGAAACAACACATTCTGGTTATGTACAGAAAGACCAGTTAACCAATAGAATAAAACAGTATTCAAATTGCAGCAGCATTGATGAGCAGATTTGCACAAATAAGCTTAAAGACAGAAGAGCTGTCAGTGAGAACAATACCACGGGCAGCTTCACCAGTTCACAGACAGATAAATTCAGAATACTTGAAGGGACAAAAAAAGCAACTGTGATGCAGATATCTGACTCTTTGCACAAAAATGAGCTCAAGTGTTTAGATAAAGACTCAAAAAGCCCAAATATTTATGAGCAAAATACTCAGCTTATTAGTATTGAAAATTATTTAAATAAAGACCATGACAGTTTCAAAAACAAAACCAAACAAGATAAAATGAAAACTGCACATGATGAGAATGAAGACCCAATAGGCCTTGATTTCCAAAGCACTTCACAGAAGAAACCTACAGAAGATGTAGTTAGATGTGAGAGGCTGAAGAACACAGATGTACAGGTAAATGCAGAGAGGCAAAGACCAGTGCCTGGAGTTGCTCTCTGTCAGGTAGAGCTGGTGCCCTGTCTCTGCTCAGGACCCATAGAAAAAGAGATCTGAGCTGGACTTCATAGAAGGCAGGATCTTACTACTATCATTCTGGCCTGAAAAAACATTTGACCAGTAGTGCCTCATGCCTTCTTGCAAGTTTTGGTATTGAGAAGAACAGTGTCTTCTCAGTGTGTCTGCTCAGTGAGTGCACAGGGAGCTGGGGGGGTTTGGCTGCTCCACCTGAGGGTGAGAGACCTGGACAGGCTGGGGAGCTGGGCACAGAGAACTGAATGAGATTGAACAAGAAGAAGTGCAGAGTCCTGCAGCTGGGAAGGAACAATAAATGACCCCAGGACAGGCTGGGAGGGGATCTGCTGGAGAGCAGCCCCTGGAGAAGGGTCTGGCAGTCCTGGTGACACCAAGCTCTCCATGGGACAGCAATGGGCCTTGGGGGCCAGGAAGCCAATGGGCTCCTGGAGGCATTAGGAGGAGAGTGTCCAGCAGATCCAGGGAGGCTCTGCTCCCCCTCTGCTCTGCCCTGCTGAGACCTCCCCTGGAATACTGCATCCAGTGCTGGGCCCCCAGCTCCAGAGGGACAAGGATCTGCTGGAGAGAGTCCAGTGGAGGCTCCAAGGATGCTGGAGGGGCTGAAACAGGGGTCTGCTGAGGACAGGCTGAGAGCCCTGGGGCTCTTGAGTCTGGAGCAGAGCAGCCTGAGAGGGGCTGGAATCCAGGGGGATCCAGAGCTGAGGGGGAGTGTCAGGAGGAGGGGCAGCCTCTGCTCACTGTGCCCTGGGCTAGGCCAAGGGCAGTGGGTGGAAGCTGGAGCACAGGAGGTGCCAGCTCAGCATGAGGAGGAACTTCTTTGCTGGGAGGGTGGCAGAGCCTGGCAGGGGCTCCCCAGAGAGGTTGTGGAGTCTCCTGCTCTGGAGAGTTTCCAGCCCCCCTGGCTGGTTCCTGTGCCCTGTGCTGGATGAGATTCTGTTCCTGGCCCTGCTCTGGCAGGGGGTTGGACTCCAAGATCTCCAGGGTCCCTCCCAATCCCTGACAGCCTGGGATGCTGTGATTGTCTTGCTCTGCTCAGGCCAAAAGCAATATGGGTGAGAGTTTCCCCAGGCAGTGAGGCATCCTGTCTTTTCATAACTACACCAGTGACTGAATATGGTACCTGAGCTTTGGTGAGCTGCTTAAATCAAAGTGAACTGATACTGAATATTTCACAGTATGCTAGTGTGATGCAGGTCCACCTGGTTCAGAAGCAGGTGCATTGTGACCATGATAGGACACTGCAATATCCCATTGTTTGGTTTGTTTTACTGACAGAAAGTACCATCTCTAAAACATGCAAATGTATGTCGGAAACATAATTTCCGCTCCTTGGATGGAACTTCAACCAAGGCTTTTCATCCCAGAACTGGATTGCCTCTGCTTTCAAGTCCTGTAAGTTGTTGTTGCAATTATGACTGATGTTTTAAATGAGAAAGGAAGTATTTTGTTCTGTTAAGATCCGTGTATGGTAGAAAAGTTGGCACATTACCCAGCTGAAGTATGTGTGTTTACTTTCAGTGCCAGAGTGAACACTCTTGCAAGTGGAAATTTGGGAGTTAACACTTAAATGAAGTTGAACAATAATTCTGGAAAAGAAAATATTAAAGAGGTAGTTGTTGAGAACCTATGAAGAATTAACAAAAGGTGACATCAGAAAATTCTGTGGCAAAGAAAAATGCTTTGATGCTGTTTCAGAGCAGGAGAGAAAGCATTTTGAAGATTAGTGTTTAAAGTGTAATCTAACATTTTGCCAGCTGAGAGTTTCTGTGGAAGTTATTAATCCCCAATTGCCTGTTATTACAAAGCTTTTGTGTGAGCAGCTTGTGTGACATTCTGAAGCCATCAGATGTCACTGACAGACCAAGTGACATAAAACTGCTGTGAGAAGACAGAAAGAGGCTGGAGAAGTGGTGGAGTTCTGGATGTGTCATTGGGACACACAACAAAGACTCCCAGATGAAAATCACTGAAGTGGTGATGCTGTGTAATCACCATGTGATGGTCTTCAGTGCCTGTAAAGGCTGTTTTCAGGGAACTGGGATGGAAATTGTTGCAGCCTATTGATTAGTAATGTTCTGCACCATTCCAAAGAGATTCCAGCCTCTTCAAAGAGGATTTCAGTACTTGCAGTGAAGCAGAATTTACAGTCTTGTCTTTACTAATTTCAAGAGTTTTCTTCATGAAGTTCGGAGGCTACAAAAATGACACTCCTCTGATCTCTTTTTATAATTTTATAATATCATGAAAATTCTTGGCCATCTGGTGTTTACTGGGGGAAATTGTACTTCCTAGAGGTGCAGTTCTCAAATTTACCGTCTTCTTTACCTCTTGAGGTTCCTCAAAGAAAAACACAGTCTGGGTGCTTTAATCTGGATTCATCCCTGCTGCAATTGAAATGTCTGTCTGCAAGAAGGTATGTTTTATTTACCAGAAGCATGAAGAATTTTGGGGGAGACATAATGTATGCAACAACAAAGTGTGTTAGCCAAGACAACAAATGGGAGCCTTTCCAAAGAATACAGATTTTGGAAGAAGTCTTGGCAGCTGAGCTGTCCCAGGGGTCTCCAAGCTCTTACCATGGTATTAGAGATGCTGCTGGGGACAAACTACATGGAGTCATTTTTGATTCTTCTTCAAATCACTTTTATTTTTCTGTTCCGTTTTGTTCTTAGCATTGAATGGGTTAAACATTTTGCCTTAATTTGGTCAGAGAACTTAACTATTAAAAGAGACCCACCATGACCTTTTATACATTAACCCATCAACAGCTTTTAACCTTTTTTAACCTATCAGCAACTTTTACCATGGTAGTTTCATGTTGGAAACATCAGGGTATGAGACAAAAATATCTGCATAGAAGATAAAACTGGTTCCTGCTGATAGAGTCAATGAGTAACCTAAGCTTGTATTGTCTTGATCCCTTGTAATGTCAAACTTGTGAAAGTCTTTTATTCAGTTAACCAGAAAATGTTGTGCTTAAGTATTAACAAGCAAAGTTCAACTGTTACTTCTTTAGGACAACACTTTGTAATAGAGTGAATGCTCTGTTTGTACCCAGAAGACAAAAGCAAACGTGTTTGTCCTTTATATTTATTTTGTCTTTTATGTTTTTCGATAGCCCACAACAATGTATAACCAGAGACAGGGATCCAGAGAGCCATGAGAAACCATTTCTAAGCTCTAGTGCTCCACCAGTAACAAGTCTTAGCCTTCTGGGAAACTTTGAGGTATTGCATATTCTCTGGGATACTTGTGGTATTTTTAGTGTTCTTCTGTGCTGCTTTTAAAAGTGTGTTACTCTGAATAATCATGACCTGATTTCAGTGTAAAAATTAATAATTAAATTGAAGAAGATTTCATTTCCAACTGTAAAGCCACATACTTCATGTCCCTGACATCTTCTGTCACTGAGATTCAGACATAGTGACTATAATTTTTAATTCCCTCTGTTGTCAAATTAAAGGTTGGACTACATGATCCTTGAGGTCCCTTCCAACCTGGTATTCTAGGATTCTATGATGGTGTTCTGCTAACTCACTTGAGATATAACAAACTGCAACTGTTTGTGGTTATAATGGATTAGTCTACATAATGTGTATGTGGATATGTATAAAATTATATATATATTATGTATATATGTATAAAATGTGCATACCTAGGAAAAAAAAAAGGATTTACATTTTCACTTAGTTTGCACTTAGTCTTATGTCACAAAAGCAGTGTGAAATCACTGTCCTAAACAGTGTATTTGAAGTGTAGCCTTCAGCTTTGCATTTCATGTAGCATACCAAATAGCAGGAAATGATGGCTGTTGTGTTAACATCAGTTATCATCATGTGTCATAATCTGTGTGTGTGAAATGTGGAGTGAGTGTTGAGGGAAATTAGGGGTTCTAGATTATTTTCAGGCAGTGTATGTCAAGCAAAATCCTGCCTAGATCCTGCTGCACTAAAATTGTCTGTGGGCTTTTCTGCACCAGTTTCAGTAGAATAAAGCTTTCCTCAAGACACTATCATCTTACTGAATGTCCCATTGTTGGCTGCTAAGCTGTGCTCTATTTTCAGGCGTTCCCAACTTAAGCTGAATGGTTTTTGGTTTTCAGGAGTCAGTCCTGAATTTTCGCTTGGACCCGCTGGGTGTCGTGGAGGGTTTCACAGCAGAGGTGGGAGCAAGTGGAGTCTTCTGTCCCACACACATGACTCTGCCAGTTGAAGTGTCATTCTACAGTGTTTCAGATGATAATGCACCTTCTCCTTACATGGTAAGTGTGTGGTTGGATTTATTTTGAATAAATTCTGATAGGTGAAGCTACAGACAAGAGCTTGGGGGGTAGATGGATCAGGACGTGGGGACTTGCAGGGACCTGGTTATTTTCAGATCTTTATGATGGAGTTCTTCTGTCCCCTCTTTCTTTCCCAGACTGGTGCTTCTCCTCCCATTGCTCTGCCCCACCATCCAGTTCCTTTCATCTTGGGATACTGAATGTATTTGTCTCCCTCCACACTGAAGTGATCACCCCCACCATTTTTATCCATCTAACTTAAAATAGGCCATGAGGCAATAACTGGCCTTAACAGGAGGCATTTTGTTGTCCCAACAAGCAGCTGCCCTGGGCAACTAGCCACTCTGCCAGCAAGTGGCTTAGGTGCAGGCCAAGGTGCAATTGCTGATGGAGATCTTAGACTCAAAAGTGACTCAACCCATGCTTTTGAAGTGAATGTTGTGTGAGCTAGTGTGATGTGTGGCCCTGTCACAGCAGCACAGTGTTGGTGTTCTCAGCATCTCTGTGCTAACTGTTCCACATGGCTATGGTGCTGGTGTGTTTTGTGGCTGTGCTTCCTTGAAAAAGCAAAATATGTCTTGTATGCAGTGAATCAGCTGGCTGAGCTGCTTCTGAGTGCTTGTCAAGGAACCACAGTGTTATCTATGTGACACAAGTTTCATATCACAGAATCGCAGAACCATAGAATCGCTGTTGTTGGGAAGGAGCTCTGGGATCATCAGGTCCAACCTTCATCCCAACATCTCTCTCTCCACCAGCCACAGCCTCAAGTGCCACAGCTACTGGTTTTTAAACCCCCATCCGGGGATGGGGACTCCACTCCCTCCCTGGGCAGCCTGTGCCAGGGCCTCACCACTCTCTCAGGAAAGAATTCCTTCCCAGTATCCAATCTAACCTTCCCCTGCTGCAGCTTGAGGCCATTTCCTCTGGTTCCATCATTAGTAAGTTGGGAGCAGAGCCCCAGCCCAGCCTGGCTGCACCCTCCTGTCAGGAGCTGGAGAGCAGTGAGGGCTCCTCTCAGTCTCCTCCAGACTAAACAGCCCCAGTTCCCTCAGCCTCTCTCCACAAGGCTCCAGACCCCTCACCAGCTTCACTGCCCTTCTCTGGACCCTCCAGCCCCTCAATGACAAACTGGACACAGCTCTCAAGGTGCAGCCTCCCCAGTGCACTATGTGCGTGTCCATCTAAACATGGTAAACAGTGTGTTTCAAATATGTAAGTAAAGTGATCATCTAATTATCCCAACATTAGATTTTAAATTCAAACCACCATATTTCTGACCTGTTTTTCAGATTATTTGGAAAATTTGAAAGTTGACTTTGAGTGATAGAGTTTAAACTTGTGTATGTCTGCTCTTAACTACTGCAGAGAAGAATCTATTGTTTTGCTTTCATCTTTCTAAATTATTTCATGTGATTATCCGGGAGGTGAAGGGATTCTCATGTTCCTTAAACAACTTAAATACCATTGCTTATTTTCCCAGCTGGTTTCATAGTCTCAGGCTTTTTCACATGCTCTGAACATGCTACAGTGGCCAAGTCTCTCAGGGTGAATACAACATTTATAAAGGCCTAACATCACCAGCAGCTCTGTTTCTGCTCCTGTAGCTGTTCCTGATGACTGATGGTTGGTTGTTGGATGCAGCAGTGCACAGCAGTGCAGTGCTCTTGCACCTCAGCAGTGTTAGGGTGCCCTGTGGAACACTCAGATGCTGTGTAGATCACAGCAGTACTAAAGCAGGTGTCATTGCTGTTTAAGGTTGGACTAGAATGGAAAATTAAGTGTATCTGCTGCCCTTTGCAAAGCAGAAATGAGTTATGTGAGATATGGAATATTAGTGGTGTAGGTGATAGAAAAAATGGAGGAGACAAATCTTCCATCTTAATATAAAAGCCATTTTGAAAGCAAAGTTCAATTTCACCACAGGTCCCTGGCTGGTAGTTTGGATATCTGAAAACTTGGATCTTTTTTTGAGAGGAGAATGTGCCCCTGTTGCACAGTTTTAATGACTAGTCAGAATGTCTGTAAGGTGCCCACTGTTGATTTTTACCTACATCTTAAGTTTTAGAATTGTCAGGGCTGGAAGGGACCTTAAAGCTCCTCCAGCTCCAACCCCTTGCCAGGGCAGGGACACCTCCCACTAGAGCAGGTTGCTCAGAGCCCCATCCAGCCTGGCCTGAGAAACTGCCAAGGATGGGGCTGCCCCCACCTCTCTGGGCACCCTGGGCCAGGGTCTCCCACCCTCCTGGGAAAGAAGAAATTCTTCCTCCTGGCTGATCTGAATCCACCCACCTCTAGTTTGGATCCATCCCCTCCAGCCCTGTCACTGCCCCACAGCCTCCAAAGTCCCTCCCCAGCTTTCCTGGAGCCCCTGCAGATCCTGCAGCCACCTGAAGGTCTCCCTGGAGCCTTCTCTTCTCCAGGCTGAACACCCCCAGCTCTCTCAGCCTGTCCTCACAGGAGCTGCTCCAGCCTCTGCTCATCCTCGTGGCCCTTCCCTGGACATGTTCCAGCCTCTCCAGATCTTTCCTGTCCTGGGGGCTCCAGCACTGGATGCAGCTCCAGGGAGATCTCCCCAGAGTGGAGCAGAGGGGGAGAATCCCCTCCCTCACCTGCTGGCCACGCTGCTCTGGCTGCAGCCCAGGACACCATTGGTTTCTGGGTGCCAGAGCTCCCTGAGGGCTCCTGTTGAGCTGCTCACCCCTCATCACCCCCAAGTCCTTCTCTCCAGGGCTGCTCTCAGCTGGTCCCTGCCCAGCCTGTGGTGCTGGGATTGCCCTGACCCAGAGGGGACCTTGCCTTTGGCCTTGTTGAGCTCCATGAGGTTGTCCTGGGCCCAGCTCTCCATCCTGTGGATCCCCTCTGGCTGGATCCCTTCCCCCCAGCCTGGCAGCCCCAGACAGCTTGGGGTATTGGGTCTCTCCCTGAGGGTGCCCCAGTGCCTCTGCCCATGCCAGTGACCAAGCTGTTGAACAAGACTGGTCCCAGTGCTGATCCCTGAGGGACTCCACTTGTCACTGGTCTCCACTTGGATACAGACCCATCAACAGCCACTCTTGGGAGCATCCATCAGGCCAGTTCCTTACCCACTGAATTGTCCATCCATCAATCCCACATTTCATCAGCTTGGAGACCAGAGTGTCATGTGGGACAGTGTCAGAGGCTTTGCTCAGGCCCAGCTCAATGACATCAGTTGATCTTCCCCTGTCCAGTGATGTTGTCACCTTCTCACAGAAGTCACTGGGTTAGTCAGGCAGGATCTGCCCTGGGTGCAGGTTGTAGCCAATTAATAACCTCGTGTTGCCTTCTCTGGTTTCTGTTTCCATATATGACCAGCTTGTTTCTGAATAAATAGGATTACATGACTAGAATACTTGGATTTATTTATCTTCCTGGAAACTAACCATGTCTCCTTTTTTCCCTAGGGTGTGATTGCTTTAGAGTCCCTTGGCAGGAGGGGTTACCGGGTGCCACCCTCGGGGACAATACAAGTGGTAGGTACTCAGCAGACAGGACCAGACAATGATGCAGGAGATGAGTATGAGCCTAGCAGTGGAAATGGGCATCTCTATGGGTATTGTAGAGGTTCAAAGTAGAGATCTATGTGTAATTTGAGGGACAGAAAAAGACTCCCAACCTTTCAACCCATCTATTGTGAAGAGACTTAAAATCAGTTGAAGAAGATTCAGAACAGTTGGGGACACTTTGAAGAAATAATCAGGCCACAGTCCAAATTCTGAAATTCTAAAGGGATTAAGATTAAATACTCATTTTTATTTAATTTTTGTAGCATCTTAACACCACCTTTTTTAAAAATTAATGTTTTTTAAGTAAAATCAGAAAGTAAATCACATTCATTGCTTAGAATCAACAATCTGCCTCTTCTTTCTGAGAGCCCAGTCAAGGGTAACACACTGGTAACTCCAGGTTTCAAGTGGGAGCCCACCACTGTGCTTCCTGGGAGTGCATTGAGTGGAGAAAAACAGAGAAAAAGCTGACTGGAAAAAATACAAAAGAAATCCAGGGATGCAGATTAGCCAAATAATAGGAGTCATATATTAGTGTTGTGTTCAGATTAATTTGTGGTTAGTATTTCATTTAAAAATGGGAATTGCTAGTAGCTGAAGTGCTGAAAACCAGAAAATACGCCCCATGTTCCTGCAAACATTCCTGGGTGACAGAGAGCAGAGGATGGTGACTGTTCTGGCAGGTGGAGTTTCTGGTTTAGAATTTTTAATCTCTGAAGAGTATTGTACTGAACTGTTTGTCTTTGCAGACCTTATTTAACCCTAACAAAACTGTGGTGAAGATGTTTGTGGTGATCTATGACCTGAGAGCAATGCCAGCTAATCATCAAACATTCCTACGGCAAAGGACTTTCTCTGTTCCTGTGAGAAGAGAAGTCAAGAGACCTGTCAGTAAAGAGAACAGTCAGCAGAGTGAAGAAAGGCTGCTACGCTACCTCATTCATCTGAGGTGAGCTCCTTGGAGTTAAAAACCCACCAACAACACAGCCCACCCCCCAAAAAACAAACAAAACAAAAACAAGCAACACAGAAACCCCACAAACAAACCAACCAACAGCTAAAAACCAGAACAACAGCCCAAACCAGCCAAGCAAAACCACACAACCCCATATCTGCCCAAATGCACCTTATTGCTCCTTTCTCTGACCAGCCTTACTTTTGAACAAGAATGCTTTTAACTTGATCTTTAAGCCAGGCAGTAGAGGGAGAAGAGCTAATAATATGGGTTATGCTTGGGAGAAACCAAGTTAAAATATGAAGCTCTTTCTTGGCATTGAAGTATTTAGTCCAGCCTTGTAAAGCTGAGTTCTTCTCTCAGCCAGAGAGATTCAGTAGGTGCTGGATCTTTCTTGAGGGTGCAGGGAATGGTGAGTGTGGGTGTTATTTGAGCAAAAGCCAAAGCTAAGGCTCAGTGTAGAGAAGGTGCCCTGTGTTTTTTACTGCACCAGAGTAGCTTTTAAATTGAAATGTGCTCTAAGTTACTCCAAAAAATAAAGCATTTAGTGGTGAGAGGGTAAAATCCTGTTTGGTGATGCAGTACTGCTGGTAGTGCCTTTCACTTATCAAATATTGACACAATCTTCCTGAAGTGCTGTACACAGCAGTGCCTGGAAACAGACACTGATGCTTCTGCTCTAGGGTGCTCTGGAGATGCAGCTCAGAGCAGAGCAGCAGTGGTGGATGTGCTCCAGACCTTTCCAGACTTTTGCCTGCTTCATTGCAGGAAACAGCACAGGGCCCAACAGCCACTGACATTCTGAAGGAAGCAAGCAGAACAAAATAAAATCTCCTAAACTTTTCCCTTTATCTTGTTGTAGAATTATTTCTGGTACATTTATTTCTGGTATTTTCCCTGCTTAGTGGTGTTGATTTCTACCCAGCAGACTTTTGAAACACAGCTTTGTGTAGGGCACTGATTCCAGGCCAAACTTTCCCTTGAAATGAAAGGTGACAGTCATAAGAAACATGTGTTCATTCACTGGAGTGTGAAATAGCATCATGATGAGTTGAACTGGTTTTTTTTTTCATTCTGAATTTTAGCCTGGATTGAAATTCATCCTTTCAGGCTGCACTAACCTGCCATGTCTAACTTAACCACCTTCTAAAAGTGTCTGGGGTACAGGAGTGGATTTGTACAGAGTGGTAGGTTTGTGTCCCCTGTCAGTTTCTGCTTTAATGTAGTTTGTAAATTTGTTGTGAACAGACCCAGTAATTACTTCTATTTAAAGGCCAACCTTCTTTCTTCTCTGTCATCTTTTATAGCTACAAGTCTTTCATGAGCTTCCTATTTCTGATGCCTGCTGAGAGACAGAAATGCAGCAGTTCTGATGCTTCTGGTTTTGAAATTTAGATCAGCTTTCATACCTCTGACAGGGATCACATCATGGATTGATAACATGTAATTGGGAATGCATCCTTTTCTGGCTGGAAAAACAAACTTATGATACTCAGCTGCTTAATCAGGAAAGTAAATACCTGAGGAGGATGCCAGAAGTTTTTTGCTTCAGAGATAAACCCAAACAGTGGGTCCTTTCTCATAGTGGTATTTCACTGCTTGAAATATTATAGCAGTGTATTGTGGTTTATTATACAGAGTACCTCAGATTTGACAAAAGACTCAGTTATCAAATATAGTCACCTTCTTTACTAAAAGATGTATTTTAATTGGGAGAGCTTAAAAAGTCTTAGTATATTAATTAATATATGAGTTGGTTTTAGAACTTGGTTGATAAAAGCAGCAGGGTCTTCTCCAAGTAATTTTACTGAAAACAAACCTAACAACTGTGTGTTATTAAGGTGGTGGTGTTCTTATTCAAGTTGGCTGGGAACAGCCTGTCAGTGTTAGTTGCAGTAGTAGTTGAAAACAAGCATCTTAAGCTTCCATGTTGAAATTCTGCTCAAAAACCTACTGCACTGTGGTGGCAGCTGCTTGCAAGGCCTTAATCCCAGCAGTCAGCACTCACATGATGAGAGCTGCTTTTCAAGTGGTAAGTCAGCAAAACTGCTGCATAGGTCTGGAACTTAACACTGGCAGCCAGAGTTTCTGCAGCACTCTGTGAAGTCAGACTCAGTGTGTGTGCAGTTGGAGACACTGCTCAGTGTGCTGTCAGCCTGCATCTGCACCCACTCTGCAGCAGGGACAGAACATGCAGCTTCCATGGACTGCAGCCTTTATTCCCTGTAAGAACACCCAGAGTTGCACCTGCACTTGGAGGTGCTTTTTGTTGCACATGAAGCAGTAATTTTTGCATTGTAATGAAATGTCCATGAGTAGAAGAGCTGAGCCCAGCTCTTCTCACACCTCTTTTCTGCCCAGTGTTGTGAGGGCAGCAATCCACTGGTGTCTGGGTCCCATTCTGGCACCCCTACAAAAGGCAATTGAACAGGTCACCTGCCTGCAAGCTCTGCATTTTTCAGGTTTTTAAATCTTGCTGAACCTCTGTAGTTACTGATATCTTGCCTCTTTTAATTGCATGGAGCACAACTGTTGCTGCTCAAAAAACAGGGGTTGGGACTGAAAGCAAGGGGGAGGGCAGGCTTGAAACTGGTTGTACAAAATAGGGATTCCTAAAGGTGTTTGGAAACTAAAAAAAAAAAAAAGACTGTATTAACAATATTAATATATTGGTGGAAGCTGAATGCACGTGCTACTACTGATTCACTACTTTATTTTTCTGATCTCTCCACATTTTTCCTGGAACTTGTTCTAATGATTTTACTTAGGGGTTTAATAGATTGTATATATTTAGATAGATACTGAGATACTTAGATACAGTCTTTTCCACTTGCAAAACAAGTCTTGCTACATATATTTTGGTGATCATTCTACTATATCCCATTTCATAGAATCACAGAGATGTCTGGGTGGGAAGGGGCCTCCAGAGCTCACCCAGCCCAAGCCCTGCTGAGAGCAGGGCCATCTGCCCCTAGAGCAGGGTGCTCAGAGCCTCCTCAACCCCACCTGGGATGGCTCCAGGGATGGGGCCTCCACCACCTCCCTGGGCACCCTGTGCCAGTGCCCACCCCTCTGCTGGGAAACAACTTCTGCCTTAGTTCTCATCTCCATCCACTCCTTGCTCATTTCAACCATTGCCCCTTGGCCTTTCCCTCCAGGCCTTTGGGAGCAGCCCCTCTCCAGGCTTTGGAGCAGCTCCCTTCAGGCACTGGCAGGTGCTCTAAGGTCTCCTGGAGCCTTCTCCAGGCTGAACAATCCCAGCTCCCTCAGCCTGTTGAGTAATACTCAGCTTTTCTGTTGCTTACTCTGTTCTTTGTGAATTCTGCTTGCTCTCCCTCTCTCTATAGATATATGCACAGCTTTTGTGCCTTTTCATTTCTTCAGTAATGCTTCTCAATTTCTTTCCTCTGCCAGACTTTCCAGCTCATCTGATATTTGCATGTTTAAGATTTCCTGTATTTGTCTATTGTTGCTGTTCCTAGGACACCATCTGTTGTGTTTTCCTTAATTCCTTTACACAAAACCACTGGAGCCACCACAGCTCTGGAGCCAGTCCCATTCTGGCCACTTCATCACCACCTATGAATATCTATGAATACCTAGCAAGGGTGCATGTAACACTTGTCTCTGATTATTCCAGTCTATTTGCATGTATGAAAACCTAAATCCCTATTACTATGATAAACATTTTGCAATGAAAAATTTAGGTGATGGGAGCAGAGATGAGAAGAATCCCCTGAAGTCTGGTGCTGTCTCCCACTCAATCTTTGTGAGATGTCTTGCTCAGAAAAGCCCATTAAAAGGTGTGTTACTGAATGGGCAAAGGCAGTCCTGCAGGATTCCCACTAACACAAAATAGTAAGCTTCAGAGTTTTAAAAATAGACCTTGCTAATTATTTTCTGATAGATCCACATGTAAAATGTGAATTGAGCTTTACTTTTGGATGGTGCTTTGATAACTAGACTTAGGTATTTTATAGGAATTCCAATCACACTTCTGCTGCAAAAAGATCTTTCAATCAAATTCTTCATTTTAAAACATCACATAATGTACAGGCTGAATTAACTGTTTGTGGTGTTCAGTTTGTCCCTCTCCTCTCTTTCTTCTTATCTTCTCCAGTCTTCTCTTCAGACAGAATCTTCCCCCATTGGCCTTCCAGCTAAAGGGCTTTCCCTCTGGGAGCACAGAGCAAACAATGGCCATGGTTGGGAGCATCATGGGAGCCAGCAGGAGCATTCTGGACCCTGCTACATTTGCTGTTTGGGGGATTTTCATTTTCATTTGTTGGGATGTAGGGATGACTACAGGCTCTTCCTTGTCTCCTGGCTGAAAGACATGGTGGCACAGAACTGCTGCTTGCCTCAGCTGATGAAACCTTGGTGGATCTTCTGCAGTTGCTTGCCTGTCTCCTGCCTCTCATGATTTCAGTCTGATCATGGCTGTCTCTATTCTAGAGATATCACTTTTTCTTAATAAAGAAAAGCTTATTAAAAATCTGTGCAAATAGTAACGGATGTGATCTCTCAGCACCTAGTACCATTTTGTCATGGCAATAGCAATAACTCTCCTGTTTCTGTTTGTATTGCACTGGCAGCAGCTTTTCTCCCTCACCATGGCACAGTGCTAGTGATGTGAAGTTCAGTTGACCTAACAAATGCTCCTTAGGCCCTGCTTGAGGGAAGGAAATCCAGGAGTTCTGCCAGATGAAGACTATAGAATAGAGTTCCCTGAGATGCAGATCCCATCTCTCTGTGTGCAGTCAAATCTCAGGAAAGTGGATCTGGCACATTCCTGCAGGTTTGGAGGCCCTGAATTGGGCTGTTGAGATGCAGCAGAAAAGATAAATGAGCCCAGGAATTGCCTGCTCTGTAATCTGGTGACTGGGCCAGTGAACTGTAGTCTCTGAAATAGCTCTGTGTTGGGTGTGGAAAATTTGATTTCTGCCTGTCTCAGAGACCCTGAACCTGCTCAGGCTGGACTTACATTTGGTTTGTGGTGGAAGTAGCAGTAATTCATAGACATAGCACTGAAATCTGTCTGCATGACAGCTAGCACTGAAATACATATTTTATGTGTTGACTTGTGAACCAACCTTTTGTGTGTGTTTGGGCCACCCCTTGGGCATCTGCAGGAGTGCTGAGTGAAGAGCACATTTTGCCATTCTGGACTGCTGAGAACTCCAGAGATTCCATACTATCCCAAAGCTGAGCACTACATTAGTGATCATGAACAGAACTTTTAAAGGCCAAAGAAAAGAAAGTAGTTTGAAAATGTTGTTATTCCCTCTTCTTCCATTTTAACTCACTCATTTTATATGTTCACATGTGGGGTTGTTTTTTTTCCTTAAACTCTTAGAGGAATGTGTTTATTTCAGTAATATTGAAAGATTACTCTTTTTCATAGGATCCCAGGCTGTCAGGGGTTGGGAGGGACCCTGGAGATCTTGGAGTCCAACCCCCTGCCAGAGCAGGGCCAGGAACAGAATCTCATCCAGCACAGGGCACAGGAACCAGCCAGGGGGGCTGGAAACTCTCCAGAGCAGGAGACTCCACAACCTCTCTGGGGAGCCCCTGCCAGGCTCTGCCACCCTCCCAGCAAAGAAGTTCCTCCTCATGCTGAGCTGGCACCTCCTGTGCTCCAGCTTCCACCCACTGCCCTTGGCCTAGCCCAGGGCACAGTGAGCAGAGGCTGCCCCTCCTCCTGACACTCCCCCTCAGTTCTGGATCCCCCTGGATTCCAGTCCCTCTCAGGCTGCTCTGCTCTACACTCCAGAGCCCCAGGGCTCTCAGCCTGTCCTCAGCAGACCCCTGTTTCAGCCCCTCCAGCATCCTTGGAGCCTCAGCTGGACTCTTTTGTTAATACAGCTCTGTCTTTCCAGGTTCCAGAGTTCCAAGTCTGGGAAGATCTACCTCCACAGAGACGTACGGCTCCTGTTCTCCCGGAAATCCATGGAAGTGGACAGTGGAGCTGCATATGAACTCAAATCTTACACTGAATCCCCAACCAACCCTCAGTTTTCCCCACGATGCTAGCAGGCAGTAGCAGCCAGCTGCTGCTTCACTGCTGGTTGCCCCTTGCAAGGGCAGCCTGGAGGTGACAGTGTTCACTGTCTGTCAAGGAATGAAACCAGCTCTCCAGAAAGAAGGTTCTGCTGGGACCCTGAACCAGCTCTTCAGAGGTGTCTGGAGTGAGCTTTGTGTATTCAGAGTAGACTGGAAACATACTTCAATCTAATCCTTTTGTACTGTTTAAAACCACTTCATTGGATGTGTTGCAATAGCAAATTCCCAAGTTAGTTTAGTGTTTACACTTCTTATTTTTCAGTTATTTAATATTTAATGTTTCATTTAATACTCAAGTGATGTTTGTCTTTAGTGTTCTAATGTAGCATAAATCCTATGTAAAAATCATACAATGTATTTTTGGCATTAATATTGAAATCTGAAATATATACAGATGTCTTTAATCTGTGTGACGTTTTAAGTGATATTCATTTAAGTTATTGGAAATGGGGACAACAGGTGAATTTCCACAACATTTCATACTATGCAAGCATATAGCTTTGAAAGTATATTTTTTTTCTCTTTAATGATACTTTTCCTTTTTTTTTCCCCTCACATACAGATATGATACCACGACCATAGTGCAGATTGTTTATTTAGTTACTCATGCATCCAGATCATTGATCCAATTCATATTTTGCTCCCTCAATTTTCTTTCTTTCCTTAAGGGCCACTTGAATTTTGCTGTCTGTTACTAGTTTTTTCTCACATAACATTCATGCCCTCCCCCATTTGGTTTCTCAGAGTGTGTTAAAGGATGTGCTGTGCAAACAAATTAGTATTAATATCTTAAATATATGCAAACGCTATCAAACGTGGACTTTTGGTTTTATTTTTAGGTCAGGGAGGACCTTCATGTAATCCCCAGTATTTTTAGTAGGTCAGGTGTATTTAAGCCACTAGGTGGCCATGAGAAGTTCAACTAGAAATGATACTGGGCAGATGAATCTGCTCCGTGGGTGTTGCTGAACCCACCCACAGGCAGCACAAACTGTTCATGGGAAGTGTTAAACTGTGTAACTGAGAGAAATAAAGCCAGAAGCATCTGATTACACTTGATATACATTTAATAATGCAAATGAAGTTTTAGAATGTTTGCCAAAGGTCTTGGGAGTTTCTCTTGCCTGGGTTTCAGTTTTTCTTTGCCTGGCTGTAGGTCGGAGGGGCAGGAATAGGACAGGGGGCCTTCACCTGGGGAGGAGAACACACCCGGAGAAAGAATCTTGGATGGTCAGCTCCCCTTGGATGAGGGGAGGATTCAGTGTATCATGGAAATCCCACGGAAGGCTGCCAGGGCAAGGAGGGAGATTCCCAGCTGAGTTACCATCTGTCCTGGGTATTCAAGTGGCTGCTTCTGCAGAGGGGCAAAGCTGAGGAGTTTCTGGGCCAGGTCACCCCCTCAGCAGCATGGCCCTCTCTCAGGGTAGGTTCTCTAGGGTGAGCTGGTGTTTGTGTCAGAGAGACCTGGGAATAACTGTCCAGGAAGGAACTGTTGGCAGTTTGGAGTCACTTGGGTGCCCTGTAAAACAGAAAAGGCTCCTTGGGTAGCAGAGGAGTCACCTGTGACTGCAGTTGAACTGTGCACAGAACCAGGCTCCAGAGCAGGATAACATGGCCTGGTTTCTTTGCCCTTGAGTCATAAGCAACCAGCACATGTCCTCAGCATCCTTGTGTCATGGCACACATCTGCTTCCATGCTTGATGGGAAAAAGGGATGAGACAAGGACATCCTTCTAAGGAAGAGTCACAGTTGCCATGTGGCAGAGAAACCATCGCACTGACAAAAGGCTGGTTGTATCTTGACAACTGTGAATGGCTTCTCCAAACCATCNGAGTCCAACCCCCTGCCAGAGCAGGGCCAGGAACAGAATCTCATCCAGCACAGGGCACAGGAACCAGCCAGGGGGGCTGGAAACTCTCCAGAGCAGGAGACTCCACAACCTCTCTGGGGAGCCCCTGCCAGGCTCTGCCACCCTCCCAGCAAAGAAGTTCCTCCTCATGCTGAGCTGGCACCTCCTGTGCTCCAGCTTCCACCCACTGCCCTTGGCCTAGCCCAGGGCACAGTGAGCAGAGGCTGCCCCTCCTCCTGACACTCCCCCTCAGTTCTGGATCCCCCTGGATTCCAGTCCCTCTCAGGCTGCTCTGCTCTACACTCCAGAGCCCCAGGGCTCTCAGCCTGTCCTCAGCAGACCCCTGTTTCAGCCCCTCCAGCATCCTTGGAGCCTCAGCTGGACTCTTTTGTTAATACAGCTCTGTCTTTCCAGGTTCCAGAGTTCCAAGTCTGGGAAGATCTACCTCCACAGAGACGTACGGCTCCTGTTCTCCCGGAAATCCATGGAAGTGGACAGTGGAGCTGCATATGAACTCAAATCTTACACTGAATCCCCAACCAACCCTCAGTTTTCCCCACGATGCTAGCAGGCAGTAGCAGCCAGCTGCTGCTTCACTGCTGGTTGCCCCTTGCAAGGGCAGCCTGGAGGTGACAGTGTTCACTGTCTGTCAAGGAATGAAACCAGCTCTCCAGAAAGAAGGTTCTGCTGGGACCCTGAACCAGCTCTTCAGAGGTGTCTGGAGTGAGCTTTGTGTATTCAGAGTAGACTGGAAACATACTTCAATCTAATCCTTTTGTACTGTTTAAAACCACTTCATTGGATGTGTTGCAATAGCAAATTCCCAAGTTAGTTTAGTGTTTACACTTCTTATTTTTCAGTTATTTAATATTTAATGTTTCATTTAATACTCAAGTGATGTTTGTCTTTAGTGTTCTAATGTAGCATAAATCCTATGTAAAAATCATACAATGTATTTTTGGCATTAATATTGAAATCTGAAATATATACAGATGTCTTTAATCTGTGTGACGTTTTAAGTGATATTCATTTAAGTTATTGGAAATGGGGACAACAGGTGAATTTCCACAACATTTCATACTATGCAAGCATATAGCTTTGAAAGTATATTTTTTTTCTCTTTAATGATACTTTTCCTTTTTTTTTCCCCTCACATACAGATATGATACCACGACCATAGTGCAGATTGTTTATTTAGTTACTCATGCATCCAGATCATTGATCCAATTCATATTTTGCTCCCTCAATTTTCTTTCTTTCCTTAAGGGCCACTTGAATTTTGCTGTCTGTTACTAGTTTTTTCTCACATAACATTCATGCCCTCCCCCATTTGGTTTCTCAGAGTGTGTTAAAGGATGTGCTGTGCAAACAAATTAGTATTAATATCTTAAATATATGCAAACGCTATCAAACGTGGACTTTTGGTTTTATTTTTAGGTCAGGGAGGACCTTCATGTAATCCCCAGTATTTTTAGTAGGTCAGGTGTATTTAAGCCACTAGGTGGCCATGAGAAGTTCAACTAGAAATGATACTGGGCAGATGAATCTGCTCCGTGGGTGTTGCTGAACCCACCCACAGGCAGCACAAACTGTTCATGGGAAGTGTTAAACTGTGTAACTGAGAGAAATAAAGCCAGAAGCATCTGATTACACTTGATATACATTTAATAATGCAAATGAAGTTTTAGAATGTTTGCCAAAGGTCTTGGGAGTTTCTCTTGCCTGGGTTTCAGTTTTTCTTTGCCTGGCTGTAGGTCGGAGGGGCAGGAATAGGACAGGGGGCCTTCACCTGGGGAGGAGAACACACCCGGAGAAAGAATCTTGGATGGTCAGCTCCCCTTGGATGAGGGGAGGATTCAGTGTATCATGGAAATCCCACGGAAGGCTGCCAGGGCAAGGAGGGAGATTCCCAGCTGAGTTACCATCTGTCCTGGGTATTCAAGTGGCTGCTTCTGCAGAGGGGCAAAGCTGAGGAGTTTCTGGGCCAGGTCACCCCCTCAGCAGCATGGCCCTCTCTCAGGGTAGGTTCTCTAGGGTGAGCTGGTGTTTGTGTCAGAGAGACCTGGGAATAACTGTCCAGGAAGGAACTGTTGGCAGTTTGGAGTCACTTGGGTGCCCTGTAAAACAGAAAAGGCTCCTTGGGTAGCAGAGGAGTCACCTGTGACTGCAGTTGAACTGTGCACAGAACCAGGCTCCAGAGCAGGATAACATGGCCTGGTTTCTTTGCCCTTGAGTCATAAGCAACCAGCACATGTCCTCAGCATCCTTGTGTCATGGCACACATCTGCTTCCATGCTTGATGGGAAAAAGGGATGAGACAAGGACATCCTTCTAAGGAAGAGTCACAGTTGCCATGTGGCAGAGAAACCATCGCACTGACAAAAGGCTGGTTGTATCTTGACAACTGTGAATGGCTTCTCCAAACCATCCTGTTTTCCAGAGGAATCTATTACTTTGCTTTGGACAGCAGGGAAGTGTGGCTTTGGAATATTGGGTCACTCCAAGACATGTCTAGGAAAGAAATGCATATTGACTTAAATAGTCAACTACACTTAGTCCCTCGATGGATTCAGAAAGTGAATTTAGATTTATTAATGCACAACTGTAACTAAATCATTATCCACTTAGCCTGATCTAATACTTCCCATGAGGAACACACCTGGAGAAATGCTGAATGTTCATAAAATATGAATTGAACTCCACATAGCCCTCTTTGCAGAGCTTAAGAAGTAAGACTATGTTAATTTTTGGGAAGTCATTTGCTTCTTCTCTTTGTTCTTCAATAAGTTCAAACACAGAATGATTTCTGACATGTTGCCGAGTGATGGAGGCTCCAAGTAATCTCCTCCAGTGTTAAACTCTACTTACAAAGAGAAAGGTATTTTTTGATGTCCAACTCAATCCCACAGCAGTTGAAGTGAAATACCACTTGGACTTCTCACTACAAGAAAAAAAACCAAAACCAAATAACAAAACAATTTCTAGTTCATCTGTTGGTTTTTTCCCAACTATAAACTGTGAAACCACCCTGGCCTTAGAGATTTTTCTGCATTTCTCATCATCCTGGCTCTTTGCTTTCTCCTTTTCATTTGACTCTGTCTTAAAGGGCCTAAAGCTGAGCGTGACACCCAAAGCAGGGCCTCTCTGTGCCAATTAGACTGTGAGGATTGGTTGAGAAGTCCTATGGATTAAAGTCCCTTTGTACATCCCTTTAAAGCACTTGATTTTTCAGTATCAGGATGTGCCAACTTGCATACAGCTTGGCACCCAGTGTACCAGGAGTCCTACCTGGAGCTCCCACTCTAGTGGCTTCTTTGTGTCACTGAACTTCATTCTCCCACTACCCAGGATTTTCTATCTAACCCACTGATTCAGAATAGCAGTTATTTTCTAGTGTTCTTTTAGCTTCTTGTATTACTTATTACTACTATTACTCTTATAATTTAGCTTTATTACTGCTGACAGTAATAAAGTTGATAGTACATATCTGGGTGATAGTGGCAGATGAGCAATACTGGCCCTGGAAAGCCCTTGTGGATCCTACCTGAACACAGCATTGCTGTTTGGTCAGCCCACAGCAGCTCCAGCTACATCACTTGCATCCCCTACATCAAAGTTTCATCTAGTTAAGTCTCCCTCCTTTGCATGGGGAAGGGTTAGAAGGCTTGGTGGCCAGAAGGTGTCTGGAACTGCAGCCACCTTCACTCCCATAAATCCTTTGGTCTCCAAGGCATTTTCAGTAATGGCTCTGTGCCCCCCTGTCTTCATTAGCTGCTGCAGTGCCCAGCTGCAAAACACTGACCTGGTTCCTGTGAGCTGCTTCTGTCTGAGGCCAGTGAGGAACTTGGGAGTTTTCTGGGGTTCTGCATTGACTTCCCACTCTTCTGCTGCAAGTGCTTCTTCCCCGTAAGGAATTATTTCATTAGGGAACAGCTGAATCCTCAAAACTGTTTTCCCTTCACATTCATTTTCTAACTGATTTGAAATAAGCTCCTGAAGTTTTGCACTCTTCTCTGCTTTGCTGCTCTGCTCTCCTTCAAGATGTGTGGATTTCTTCCTTCTGTTGATCATTCTTCTATGTGTTGCTGGTTTTTTATCTTCAGGCCATTTCTCCCTGTAGAAGGGAAATGTTTATAAGGAAATGTGTTTATAAGTGACCATGGCACACCTACTGTTACCATTTTTTTTTTCTGTGAGGAAAAAGTAGGATTTGCCTGTGCAATCTGCTGGGCTGTGCTCCTTTCTGAACGAGGGGTGTGAGCATTGCTGGTGCTCCCTGCAGCAATCCTCATCTCTGCATTAATCTCTCAGTTACTTAAAAAAAAAAAAAAAAAAAGATGCTTTGGGGGGATTTTAATAAAATGCAATTATTGCAGAATCACTGTCTTTACAGCTTTCATTCTGATTGAGACTTTTCAACCTGTCTCAGTCAGTCTTCTGGGCCTTAACCTCACACAACCTGCCCTTGCCCACCCCTCCTGAGTGTGCAGCCTGCAGAGGGGGGGGTGCTGGTTCTCAGCCCCAGCACACACTGAACACGCTGTGTGTTCCCAGGAGTGGAGGTCAAAGTCACAGGGAAGGCATGTAAAATTCTAGGAAAATATGTTCTGTGTAGGAAAAGTGGGAGTGTCCAATCATTTACAGGTATTACATAAAATCTAGACCTTGTTGTTCACATAACCCCCATATGTAGGGACCTGTAAAGATTTGAGTTCTTTCAATCCCTCCTTTATGTTCTTATAAGTCTAAGAGAATCCGAAGGAGGCCATTCTTCTGCCAAGAACCACACAGTGAAAAGTAGTTTGGGAGAAAATACTTTTAACTTGGTACCGTGCTTTAAGAAGTTTCAATGGACCGAGACCTCCAGCCAGGTCAGCTGGTGTCTGGGACTCAAAACCATCCTACAGCTCCCAAGGACTCAGCTCCTCGTGTTTGTGTTTGTACGGGTAGCCAAGAGAGCTCATTTTAAAGCAGCAAAGCCCTTTTCGCGGTGCCCTGCTGCCAGGCGGGGGGAACAGCCGCAGGGCGGAGCGGGGTGCGGGGTGCTGCGGGGGTGCCCGCGAGGGGCACAGGGCACAGCTACAGCCGGGCGGCAGCTCTCTACGGGCGGCCGGGTTTCCGCTTTCAGGGAGGCCCCTTTGCCCTCCGCTGGGGCCCCCGCAGAGCGCTCGGTGTCCGGGCCGCAGACGGGCCTACCCGTCCCGGCCTGCACAGCGGCCCCATGGCGCCGGCGGGCGGGGCCGGGCGGCGGGCACGGGCGGTGCGGGGCTCAGGGCGGCTGCGCGGAGCGGAGCGGTTCCCGCCGAGCTCCGGCCTTCCCGCCGCGGCCATCTTGTGCGGGAGACGGCGGCAGAGCTGCGCGGAGGAGTCGGCGGTCGCGCCTCCCTCCCTCGCCCGCCCTCTCCCCGCTGTCCGCGGCGCCATGTCTGCCGAGAGCCCCGAGCCCGCCTCGGCCGAGGAGCAGAAGGTGGGTGGGTGCGTGGCCGGCAGCCCTCGCGGAGCGGCGGGAGGCCCGCGCGGCTTCTCTCGCCTCCATCTGCGCGCCGAGGCGGAGCGAGGGCACCGCGGCCGGGCCGCTCCCTCCCCCAGCCGGGAGAGCCTCTCGGGCAGCGTCCTCCGGACCGGGCCGGAGCCTCTGCAGAGCGGCGGCCGTCGACGGATTCGGGGCAGCCGAGCGGCTCCAGCCGCGTTCCGGGGGTGCCGGGCCCGGGGGTGCCGCGGGGGGGCTGGGAAGGCGCAGGCCCCGCGGCTGGCGGGGAGCGGCAGCAGCACCCTGGCGATGGCAGCGGGGAGTTGTTGGCGTTCTCCGGCCGATCGTTGGCGTTCTCAGGCCGGTCCTTGCTCTCCGGCCTGGGCGCGCCCATGGTGCTGCCTCGGTGCCGCTCTCCGCCCCGTGCTCCGGCTGCCGGGGAGCGACCCCCAGCTCGAAGCGCAGGGGCTGCAGACCAGCGATGAGCTGGTGGACGCGTTTGGGTTTCAGCTGTAGAAAATCAGCTTCTGAGCTGTTGAGGAGGAGGAGGCACGCTCAGAACACAGCGGCTGTGGCCTGTTCTCGTTAAGGCTTTAGAAGAGTAAGTGGCAGGGTCATCCAGCAGCGAATAATTTCGCAGTTGGAGTGGGGATTTGGCTTCGCAGTGAACGCGTGCCGTTGGCTGGATGATCCCGGAGGTCTGTTCCAGCCCTAGGAGCTCTGTGATCCAGCGTTGGAAGTTTCCCTTTGTTGGCTGGGCCTCCAGGAGGCCGTTTGTGTTCCAGCCGTGTCATGGCTGCGTGGACTCGGCTGCAGCGGCCACAGCTATTTCCAGTAGGCAGCAGTTACGAAACACAAGTAGTGCTTTGAAGGAGGCTAAAAAAAAAGCTTAATCTACCTCAGCCGTCAGGTTTTTGTTTAATAATTTACAGTCTGTAATAGGAGTTAGTCATACAAGAAGGTGAGCTTTGGGGGTTAATATGGAACGAAACCTTCTCGATAGGCTCAGTAATCAAAACCACCTTCTCTGGCAGGGCTGAGGTGCCTGTGCTCTGCAGTTTGACTCGAGGTTCCTGTTGGGCAGCAGCAGGGGCACAGCTCCTGTCCAGAGCCCCTGGGCTGTGCAGCACTCCGGGAATAGCTCTGTAATAGGAGAGCGCTCAGATACGTGTGAGCCAGTTTATTGTGATGCCTTCTAGTGCGTTCTGATGGAGTCAGGTGACTGGGGCTGCTTTTGCAGAGTTTCAGCCTGGAGTCTTGAAATGAAGCTCTTGTGGAGTGTTTTTGAAACGTTGCCCTTTATTTCTGAAATGTATTTTCTGAAATTGCCCTTTATTTCAGAGGCAGGAGCTCCTTAGTAATCTGCTAATTCCATTTTAGTCTGTTGAGATCTAGTAATGTCAAAAGACAAGCATTTGTGTTCTGTGGGTCCTGATGGATGCTGTGATGGCAGTGCTCCTTTCACTAGAGCTTGTTTGGCTGGGTGGGAAGAGCTGAGCGTGGTTAATGCTTAGCTCTGAAACACATTAACAGCCCATTCTGCGGCGCTGAGGTGTGCTTAAAAATGATGAGGCCCCTAGGTGAACTCCCAGGCAGTGTTCTCAGGGGCAGACCTCTTCTCTTGTAGGTGCTGGAAGAAGCTTGTGCGTGTGTTGGGGGAGAAAGGTGTTAAGTAAGGATGAGGTTAAGTGGAGATCTTGCCAAAGGCCAGAGTTTCCTCTTCTCCCCATGAAAACTCGGGATGGTGGCAAAGGGAAGCTCAAGCTACAAGGAATCTTTTGACACTGGAGAACAGATGCTAAGTTGACTGGCTTTCTGCCTTTAAAACTGTTTTTCAGAGAGCTGTTACAGGTGGTGAGCTTGTTTCTGGGCTGGCTTTTGCCACATCAGTTTGCTGTAGAGCTGTGTTTTGGTGTTGTGTTTTTCCCATTTTTCTGGTCTGCAGTCTGCCTGATGCCTTTTGTGAACAAGGATGAGCTCTTCATACCAGAGTCAGTGGGTGGCTCTTCTTTTAGCCTTGCAGTTCTGTGGTCCAGCTGATGCTGAACTTTACATTAGGACCACCTCTGTAAAAATTAAAAGCTATCTTTAAAGATAAACTTGCTGAAAGAAGGTAAGGAACTGCTGCCCTCCTGGTAGATCCTTTTAAGGAAGTGAGCAGGCTTCGTTAGCAGAGAACTAAAATTATAACTGTTGTGTGGTTGTCACTGGGAAGAGGAGTGTGGTGGATCTTGATTCCCACCCCCGAGATAACTTGTTAGTCACCTGGTTGGGTGTAAGTCAAGGGAAAATGCTGTCACTGTGTGGATGGGATTGCTGGTATAAAGTCTCTGGCTCAGCAGCACAGCTCCAAAGGGTGCTCTGCCCTGGAGGAACATGAACACAGGGATCTTCCTCAGAGAACTCCCCAGGTCCAGCAGTCTGAGGTTTGAGAGCCTTCTCTGCTGCAAGTGAGCCTGTTCTCTGCCTCCTGAACCCAGCTGCATTCCTGCCACCCTGTATCCTTTGGCAAGGACTTCTGCAGTTTAACTCTCTGAGGAGCTGCTGTCTGAGGTATTTTTTGCACCTGCCATCAGCTGGTTTTGTTTCAGACTCCAAAGCCTTTGTATTGAAATCTTCCATTTGTCTCGGGTAGTTTTTTGGGTCTTAGTTGTGGTTGGTCATCAAGCCCAAGTGACCATTGTCCTTTCCAGCTGCACTGGTCACAACAGAGCATTTTGTGTTGTCATGCTTGTGGTGGTGATTTGTCAGCCCTGTGAGGTTTGCGTGTTTCCTTTCATGCACCAGGAATTTATGTATCTATATAAAAGCTGTTTATTGTCGGCCCTCTGTTCTTAACAAGACCACCTTTTGGTTACTGTTGGCAAACATGCTCCCTCAAATGCTTGCTCTGTTGGCTTAACAGCGAGTTCCAGTGATTCAGCATGAGATGTTGAGAGTGTTCAGCTGAAAGGATTGCTTTTGACAGAGCCCAGTCAGTGTGGGCATGATGATCAAGCTCCACAGGAAGAGTGGCAGCTGCAGGATGATCTCTGTAATGCATGAACATTGCTCTTGGCTAGTGTGTTCATACAGGGAGGAATGCTGGAGTTCTGTCTTTAGCCCAGCAGCCAGTCCAGCCTGGGCTGCAGCAGGAGCAGTGTGGGCTGAGATGGAGAGAGGGGATCCTGCTGCTCTGCTCTGGGCAGAGCTCCCCTGGAGCCCTGTGTCCAGCTCTGGAGCCCTCAGCACAGGAGGGACATGGAGCTGCTGGAGCAGGGCCAGAGGAGGCCACGGAGATGCTCAGAGGCTGGAACAGCTCTGCTCCAGGACAGGCTGAGGTTGAGCTGGGATTGTTCAGCCTGGAGAAGAGAAGGCTCCAGGAGACCTTAGAGCACCTGCCAGTGCCTGAAGGGAGCTGCTCCAAAGCCTGGAGAGGGGCTGCTCCCAAAGGCCTGGAGTGAAAGGACGAGGGGCAATGGTTTGAAATGAGCAAGGAGTGGATGGAGATGAGAACTAAGGCAGAAGTTGTTTCCCAGCAGAGGGGTGGGCACTGGCACAGGGTGCCCAGGGAGGTGGTGGAGGCCCCATCCCTGGAGCCATCCCAGGTGGGGTTGAGGAGGCTCTGAGCACCCTGCTCTAGGGGCAGATGTCCCTGCTCTCAGCAGGGCTTGGGCTGGGTGAGCTCTGGAGCTCCCTGAGCCCAGACATCTCTAGGATTTAATGGTGTCAGGGGAACTCTTCCCTTTCTGTGTCTTGTGGTTACTCTGCATTGCCTGTCTGGATTTTCATCCACTGAGAACCCTGGATCTGCTCCTCAGAGATGTTCTCTGTGTGGTGATGGGCATGGCAGCCTGTAAAGGCAGAACTGTTCAGGTTCCCCCTGAACTCCCAGCCTCTGTAAGAGATGTTGGGAAGCCCTGGGAGGCTGGTGTGGTGGCTGCAGCTCTCTGGCAGCTCAGCTGCCTGTGTTCTCTGGGTAACATGCTGGGCCTGCTGCCTGGGGACCCAGCTCTGGAAATGTGTGCAGAGGGGACAGCCCCAGAATGACCAAATCACCACCAAACGACAGAACCAAACAAAATCCCAAGTCATTTTTCTGGTGAATTGCTGTAGGTCACTTCTGTGGAGTCCACCCAGCCATGCTGGCTGCAGCACAGAGGATGATGATGGGGTGTGAAGGGGCTGCCTAAGCAACTTTCCCAAGTGAAGCCTTAGTCCCAGATGGATGCAAGACCATGCTGATTTCAAGGGCAATTCTTCTTTCCTGCCTAAAAGTCTTTGTCTTCAGTGCTACCAGTTCCAGGAGTGCAGCAGCCAGTGCAATCAATGGACATTCCCCATGAGGCTGCAATGCTCTCTGTAAAAAAAAAATTAAAAAACTGGAAGTACTTCAGCAGTGCTGAGGTAATTGTTCTGTGTACATCAACTGCTGTGTGCAGCGAGCAGCTGAGGGGAAGGCAGAGGTCAGAGCTGAAAGGCTCAGTGCACAAACTGCAGTGCTGGCTAAAGGAGTTCCCTCCAGGTGATCACGTGGAGCATCTGTATTTTACTGTGTGTGTGCTCACAGCAGGCATTTGTTTGCCAAAAATGCACTGTCTTGAGCATCATAATTTTAGGATGATTAAAGACATACAGGAAAATGCAGTATTGTTGCTCCTGTTGCTAGTAGACGTATTTTAGTGAGTAACTTCAGCTCTGTCACAGTCACAGAACTCGAGTGTGGAGGTGCTGGGCTGCCTGTGCAACTCGATGGCCACACAGGGGCAGTTGTGTGGCCCTTGCCCAGCTCACAGCATTGGTTTGTTCTTAGTGCAACTATCATTTTGACCAGTGTTTATTTTCCTCCCCAAAATGGAACCATTTAATTTTAGTACAGACTGCTTTGTGAAAGAGAAATGTGTTGAATAGATTCAAAGACATCTCTGGGAAGGGTACTGAAGATGGAGGCTGAACTCCTCCAGTTGCTGTCAGTGTTTGAGAGAACACATGAAGATGTCTGTGCAGATACTGGAGGTGTTCACTGGCAGCAGCTGTCAGCACGTGGGTGAGTTACCTGCAGAGGTGGCCTGCAGGAGCTGTTCATTGCTGTCACTTCATTCAGTGTTGCTCATTTTCTTTCAGGAAATGGAGGATAAGGTGATCAGCCCAGAAAAAGTTGAAGAAGCAAAGTTGAAAGCAAGATATCCTCATCTGGGTCAGAAGCCAGGAGGCTCAGACTTCCTGAGGAAGAGGCTTCAAAAAGGAGTGAGTCCTTTATTGTCCATAACAAGAAATTCCAACCTTCTTCTATCTCTCTCTCTTTTTTTTTAATCCCCCCCACCCTGCTGAGGCTTTTGTGGGTAAAACAGTGATAAGAAATTTAAACTGTGTGAAAGCATAAGGAAGAGAAATTGTTCCCTCAAAACAAATGCCAGGTTGGCTCAACAGCTGGTTCCCCTCAGTGATTCAACTGCACTTCTAGGAAAATGAAACTCCAGAGCTAGCTCAGTGCTGCTGTGCTGGCTTCATAAACATGGTCCAGTGAACATTTGGCCAGAGCCTCATCAGGTTTGCACTGATTCTGCCCAGTTTTGTCCTCAAAATGTGTGTCCACTCTCACTATCCATGTCTAGCACCTGAGAGCTGTGTCTGGTTTGTGGCACCAGGCAGCACCTGGCATCAAGAGCTCGAGAAGAGCAGTGCTGAATATACCCCACAGCCCAAAAGAATGACAAGAAGGAGGAGTGGCTCAGTGTTTTAATGTTCCCCATTTAACCAGTGTCTTTTATTTTCTTAGATGTTCATCTCTGGTTTCTTTTTTTAGTTGAATTATTCATGAGCTGGTTATCTAATGCCTTGCAGGCAGGCTGGAGCTCTGTTCCTGGAATCATCCTAGCACATCACTGCTGCTGCTGCCTTCACTGCTGTCACACTTATTCTTTTGCTATTGTCCAAGCCCTTTGAGTGCACAGTTATTCCAAGTAGAAATCCCTCACACTTCAGTCCAGTGTTGGTCTGTGTTGTCTGGTACCCTCCTGGGAACTGCTGGCTGGATTTTGGAGCATATGCAGCAGAGGGAGTGGGTTGGTGAGTGACTCCTGTGAGTGAGGCTGTACGAGGGCACAGGCAGCCCAGCAGGGAGAAGGTAGCTGTGTTCTCATGGAGATTCAGCAAGCCCTGCCTGAGGACTGGTGGCCACAAGGGAACTGGAGCTGCCTGGGCTTAGGGAAGCTCCCACTAACAGCACCAGGCTGCAGGGAACCTTCATTTGATCACACTGTTTAATGCAGAAGTTGTTGCAGTCTGTCTGTCAGGTTTGAGCAGAGAGAGACCAGTGGGCATCCCATCCATCCATCTGGGATGAAAGATGACATGAAGTTATGGATTCCAGTTTGTAACAGGCCTCCTTCAGTTTTCTGCTCCTGCTCTGCTGGTGATGACTTCCTTCCAATGGAGTTGATTATTAGTTTTGTTTAGTGTGCTCAGTTCCTTAAATGAAGAGGCACTTTTGCTTGGTGCAGGTACCTGATGTGCTCTGAGCTGCCTGGATTGCTATTGCTGCAGTTTAACACAGTGAGGGTAGAGCAGATGGAGTCTGTGGCCTCAGACAGGACACACAAGGGATGATCACATACAGGCTATCTATGAAAAGCTAGAGTAAATCAGAGGAGAAAAGCAGGACTAAGTTAAAGGAAGGATTGGAGTGATAATTAATACATGAAAGATGGGAGGTTTTCTCAGCTACCCTTCTAAGATGAATGTAGCCAACTGTAGCCCAGATTTTCTTCAGTTTTGCACCTAGGACATGCACTGCCCACTGATATTTGCTCCTCAGAAGAGTTCTGCACTGGGTGCACAGGGTTAGCTCGTTCTCCAGAACTGGAGTGGCTGAGAGCCCTGCTGCACCACCCTCCTCAGGGGGGTCAGAGCTTTCACCTGACAGAAAGGAAGATGTTAACAGCAGCAGTGCATCAAGAGACAGCAGTTCAGTTGTTACCTAGATCATAGAAACCTTAAAGCTCCTCCAGTTCCAACCCCCTGCCAGGGCTGGGACACCTCCCACTAGAGCAGGTTGCTCAGAGCCCCATCCAGCCTGGCCTGAGAAACTGCCAAGGATGGGGCTGCCCCCACCTCTGCTGGGCACCCTGGGCCAGGGTCTCCCACCCTCCTGGGAAAGAAGAAATTCTTCCTCCTGGCTGATCTGAATCCACCCACCTCTAGTTTGGATACATCCCCTCCAGTCCTGGCACTGCCCCACAGCCTCCAAAGTCCCTCCCCAGCTTTCCTGGAGCCCCTGCAGATCCTGCAGCCACCTGAAGGTCTCCCTGGAGCCTTCTCTTCTCCAGGCTGAACACCCCCAGCTCTCTCAGCCTGTCCTCACAGGAGCTGCTCTAGCCTCTGCTCATTCTTGTGGCCCTTCCCTGGACACATTCCAGCACCTCCAGATCCTTAGACATACCCTGCTGTTGAAAAGCTCATTTTGGTTGCTTCAGTGCTAGAGGGCCAATCAGGAAACCCTTGATTGCAACCAGATTGTTCCCCAGCCTGGGTCATGCTCTGCAGGGGTGGTCCAGAGCATGGTGGTGACTAGGGATGGAGTCAGGGAGGTGACACTGTGTGTCACACATGGGCCTGGCTGCCTGGGGAGAGCAGCTTTGGAGTGAAGGCTCTGACAAGGTCCATGGAAAGCCTCCTTCAGGAGACCTTGCATGAACACAGCCTTGGGTAGAGCCTGTTATGTGTTCACACTGCTTCTGACTGCTGCTGCTGCTGGAGCCCTTGCAGCTAGTTAGTACTGGTGAGTAATGTGCTACCTGGAAGCACCTACACTTGCAGGCAGAGGTGGCAGTTCAACAGGCTGGGCACTAGGGCTGTACAGACTGACAGGGGAGTGCTCTGTAGGGATCACTGTGACTATAGCAGCAGTTGCTAGTGTAAATCTGATTTTTTTTGGCCTTCTGTGACAAGCTGTTGAAGATTGTGGGTCACAAGTACTCAGCAGTAGACCTGCAAAAGGTGTCAGCAGCTGAAGATGAAAGATGCAGACCTTGGATGAAATTCCTTGCCTCATCTTACCACGATGCAGAGAATTTATAACAGCTTTAATATCCACAGACACTTCATGTTTTGAGAAATCCGACAGAAAAAAACCGCCGTTAATGCTGATAAAAAAATAGCTGAAATATTAAGGAACACTGTTTTATAAATCCTAGCTTATTAAATTTACTATCAACATATTAATATATTGTGACATTAAATATCTTATTTACTTTTGTATTCAGAAGAAGTCTGGAGGTGGGATGTGGAGGAGGAAATATGGTCACACACAGTACCCCTTCAGTGGTGTGTAGAATATTCCCTGTGTGCTTGCCAGCTCAGAGTGGCTGTGTGTGCCTGACAGGTCACAAGCCTTGTTACAGTCTGTGTGAGTCAGCGTGTGCACCTGCTAAGGGGCCAGGCCTTTCAACCCACCTGTGTTTTGTCTTCCAGCAAAAATACTTCGATTCTGGCGATTACAACATGGCTAAAGCCAAGATGAAGAACAAGCAACTGCCAACTGCAGCCCCTGACAAGACAGAAGTCACTGGTGACCACATCCCCACTCCACAGGACCTCCCGCAGCGGAAACCCTCTCTCGTGGCCAGCAAGCTGGCTGGCTGACCAGGGCAGCTGAACTGCATGATGTTCTCATTCCTCCTCCTCCTCCCTGATAGTTATTTCTGACCCTCACATCCCCCTTTTTCTTTCTCACACTAAGTCATGAGACTGACAGCTTTGCAGGTAGCGACAGCATGTGCTGCTATGGTAAGGGAGCACTGTCAGGAGCCAGGTGTGTGCTGTTTGGACGTGCTGAGAGCAATGCACTGAGCAGAAAGGAGTTTGTCAGAGCAATGTAATCTACTTGAAAATGTACATATTTCCCATTGCCTAATGTAAGGCTGGTTCCAGCAAGTGATACTGCAAGTTTTACAACTTCTAATGTTTCTGCTTTTATTTCATCTTAATTACAGCATATTTGTATTTAATATAACCTCCAGTTGTGTTGGGTTTTTCTTCTGTGTTTGGGTTTGTTGTCCAAAATAGAGGTTTAGACCACAAGTTGCTAGATGGTGAAGCATGTGTAAAACAAACAAACAAACAAAAAAAACCAAAAAGACGGGGCTCTGGTTGAATTTTGTTTCTGCTTTTGAACTTGAACGGCCTTAAACCTGTTTCAGCTTTAACAACAGAGTTTTAACTTGGGCAATATTTGCCCATTCTGGTGTAACTCTTGTGAATCTAGTGCTTGTGGACAGCTGCGTGGTGGAGCTGGTTTTCTTTTGGTTCCGTAGCTTAGGACACACTTGTTGAAGATGTGAATGAAGTGTGCATGTGCATAGACTGTTGAATTCACTCTCGTGCCATTTTTGTAAATACAGTAGTTTTGCACAACCTTTTGCAAACGTCTGTTAGCTGTACATGTTGAACAACAGATCATGTGCCAATCAAAGCACAAGTAATTCTGTATCTTGGCCTGAAAGTAGGAGCCCTGGAATCTTGCTACTGAAAGTAAAAACTGCAAACCTGACATCTGGGAAGCATTTAAATTTACACTTGACTTGGCCTTATGCTTTTGTGGTTGTACGTTTTGTTTTGCAGCAGTGTCCCACGTTCCAGTCCAGATCTGGAGTTTGTCCCTGTGTTTGGAGGCAAGTGCCCTTTCTGTTCAGCAGCTCTTTCAAGCTTTTGAAGCTGAAGTGCTCTGGTGACAGGGAATTGGCAAAATGTGCTGTTCTAGACAGGTTCCTGTGTGGCAAACACTAAACCTAGGCTTGCTGAGGTTTGTTATGCAATTGGCTTCGGGCTGTTTTAGGCTTCTGGAAGCAGAAGGGTATTGTTTTATTACTGTTTTTTTTTCCCCTTGACTCCTTTCTGTTTGTTATAGAGCAGCCCCTCATTGGCTTTGGGGAAACAACCAACTGGGAATGGTATTTATGTAATGACCTATTGAGAAATAGGTAACTTTTCATGTCAGAAAATAGGAATGAACTTCAGTTCATCTTTATGATGCAGGGTCTAAGTACTAGATTGCCAAAATACATGGTTGGTACTAAACAGGTAGCCTGATGCATTTAAAAACATGTTACAAGGATCAAGCATTTCAAGTGCAGATTCATAATGCAGTTTGTTTTCATAGAGGTTCTCTGGGAGTATAAGAATCCTGAAGAAGATCAGTTTACTTTTTCTTTACAGGAGCTCTGAAACAGCCTATTAAAAACAAAGAACCAATGTGGACACTGCATGAGGAAACACTCAAAAGATCTGAGCATTTCTAGGGATGTCCTTTGTGTTTAGCTGTTCAGAAATATCTTGCAGGATAGAGGACTGCTGGTCACAGAGAGTGCCCCTGTTTTCTGCAGTGCTTGCTTCTAAGGTCAAACAGAAGAAAATGGTCAACACAAAATGAATATTCTTAATTTGGTCCTGTTCCTGTATCCTGGTGTCTGCAGTGTCTGGTTCAGAGAACTGAAATTTGCTAACCTGATGTTTTTCAAGTCTGTATAGCTCTTTTCTAGGAATTGAACAGGTTCTGCCAAGCTTGTCCTTGTTCCTTATCCTCCAGGAGTGTTTTAAAGTGTTTGTGAGCTCTGAAGCAATGGACCTACTGCCTGCTTTCTGAAAGGAGCTAGGCTGGAGAGTAGCAGGACTGGGCATATTGCAGTAAGCTGCTTTTTATTGGTGTGTCCTAATGTGAAAATCCCTTTTTATTTCTGTATGCATCGGTGAAATCTCAACAATGGTAGGACTGGGCCTGGACTGACTGGCCAGTTTCAGGTGACTTGCTCTTGCTGTGGTGCCACTCTGCAGCTGCCAGGGGTGAGCCAAAGGTGAACTTTCCTCTTGGGTGTTTGGGAGGGTCCTACACAGCCATGTACAGGTGACCATCCACTCAGCTGCAGCTCAGCTGGCTGGGCAGAGAAGCTCCTGGGGTGCTCACTGGGGATCCCTGAGATCACTAGACATCCAGCTGGCTCTGTCACACTGTGGGACACTGCTCTAGAGCTGACAGCTCTGTGCAGTCTGTAGACTCCATACAGCTCCAGTCCACTCCACACTGCCATCCGAGGTGACTGCAACTCAACGCTTGCTCCGAGCTTACTCCAGCATGAGAAGTCAGCAACCCCAAATGATGTACATACTGTATTATATGAGTTTTACCATTTGATAATTGCCTTTTTCAGAGAGCCTGTCCACCCCAGACTGGCAGTGTTTTTCATACCTTCCCTTGAAGATAGGCAGTGTGTAGTTATTGGGTAGTATCATGTAGGGTTAATAGCTGGTAGCCCCAGCGTTTGCTTTGAGATAGCTAAGTGATGGATGCAGCCCACAGGTATGTCCCCAGATCTGTAGCACCAAAGGCTTCCCTCCCGTTCTTCTTGGTGTAGTAGGACAGTGTTTGTGTCAAGGCCACAGGAGTACATTTTATTGGACATATTTACACCCAGTCGAGATGTTAAGGTGATAAAAATGTCAATTGTTCTTGACAAACTTACCCACTGTATAGTATACAGAATAAATTGATCTCCTTAGTTTATATTGCAGCGTGCAGATTTGTCTTTACTGTGGTTTCTTACAAGATCCTGCTTCCTCTGGAAAATTTCTAACCCCAACTCTTGGTACTCTGTATCATGAAATTATGACTGGGCTTTGGTTTCTAGTATGTTAGACTACAGAATTACTTTAATGTAATCACATTTATATATATTTCAGTGCTTATTTTTCTAATAAGGCAATTAAAGCTTATTGTTTGAAAACTCCGTAACAGGTGCTTGTTTTGGTCCCTTGCACCCAGGGATACCTGGGCACTGGCAGACAGACAGACAACTGCCTTTGGACAGATGTGGGGGTACCTGGGCACTGGCAGACAGACAGACAACTGCCTTCGGACAGATGTGGGGGTACCTGGACACTGGCAGACAGACAGATAGCTGCCTTTGGACAGATGTGGGGGTACCTGGACACTGGCAGATGGACAGACAGCTGCCTTTGGACAGACATGGGGGTACCTGGACACTGGCAGACAGCTGCCCTGGGACAGATGTGGGGGTACCTGGGCACTGGCAGACAGACAGACAGCTGCCTGGGGCAGAGGTGGAGCAGCACTTCAGGCCAATTGGCAGAGCAGGGAGGCTGTTGCTCTGCAGGAGCAGGGGATGCAGTGTGAGGAGCATGGCTCAGCTGGCACCCAGGCAGTGCAGACAGCACTGCCATTGGGAATGGGCTGGCAAAGAGGGGCCCGTTAGGCACAGGCTGGTTGTAGCTGAGGCTGAGCAGGGTTGCTCAGGCTGTTCCCAGGAGGGAGGCAGGATTGCAGACACTGGCTGGTTGATGGCTCGGGGTTTGAGAGCCTGGGCTGGGGGAGCACAGCAGTGGGTGGCTGCCTGCTTGCCTTCAGCTGAATGTGTGTGAGACAGCAGGGGTGAGCTGCCCTCAATTTCTCACATCTATAGATCCAGAGTAACTTCACCTGAGCACTGCCATGTGTGCTCAAAGCACTGATTCCCAGTAAAGATCTTGGAAATATTTCTGGGGTGCTAGCACAGGCCTACAGCTTGGAGCTCCACTGATGTGCCTGGAAAAGCTGTACTGAGCTTGGGGACAGATGACTGCACTGTCCCTGTCTCCCAGCAGGTGCATCTTTGAGCTAAGGCTGCTGCCCGGTACATGGTCACGAGCAATACTCTATGTAGCAGGCACAGAAGTTTATGTACTTGCCGCTTTGGAAAATACTGCCAAAGCCTCCACTGATTTCAGATGGATGCTTGGTTTAAAATGGGAAGATCAGAAACTCTTTGTTTCTGACTTTGTCTAAACCTAATAACATTTCAGTTGGTCTGTTTTTTTACCTTCCTGCAGGACAGTATTTGAGCTCTTGCTGAAAGAGGGATGTGGTTGGATCACCTGTCAGCTGCTTTTGGCAATATTGCAGAATGATCAAATAGCTGCTGGTGCTGCTGGTGCAGGGAGTCCCCAGGGGCTGGGCTCAGCCTCTGCTGGCTCTGTCTGCACTGGCAGGGTAGGATGGGAGGGAAAACAGCTCAGAGAAGTAGGATTTGTATGGTTTACATGTGGCTCTGAACCATCTGACTGAAACCACAAGGATGTTTGCTGTGGATTCTTCTGAACTTCAGATCAGGTGAAAGTTTTGATAATGGAGGGGAAAAATGTGGGTAATACATGGGCAAGCAAAAGCCTCAGTGATGTGGAGACAAGATCCACCGGCACAGGCAGGGTGAGTGGAGGCCAGCCTGATGCAGGGCAGTTTTGGCATGGGGGGCTGCTGCAAGGGGGCTGGAGTGAAGCTCGGGGGTAGCTGGCAGTCCATGTACATGGCTTTTTGGTTTTTCCTTCCTTACAGGTATCTTGTGTTACTTCCTGGAGTTCTTGACTGCTGTCAGTGTCAAAACCCTGTTTGGTTTCTACAGGTGAAAGTTGCAGGTCTGATCCTTGTGTGAGGCTACGGGGAAGAGGAGGAGGGTTTTATCCTGTCAGCCTCCAGTGCAGGCCACCTAGAGTCAAACTGATGGCCAGTGTTAAATACACAACCCCTCTACATGTGCCACACCAACCATCTGCTCTCACCTGACCACTATGTATTGCTGTGCCTCTGATTTCCTCTTTGGCAACAGAGAACCCCCTGCACTCTTCAGTGCAGTCTTAAAAAACAGGATGAGAGGTCCCAATGGAGAAGGGAATTCTTCTATCCACCATTTGTGCAACTGGGGCGTAACAACACAGACCTAAGAAACAAGAAAGACAGATGGGTTTTAGTAATTTCTGAAATAAACTGCATAAAGTCATGTCAATTCAGAACAGACTGTGGGGCCTGGGTTGTGTTTTTTGTTTAGTTATTTGNTTTTGTTTTTTTTTTTTTTGTGTGTGGTGTTTTTTTTTTTTTTTTTTGGGGGGGGGGGGGGGTGTTCCCATTCAGTATGAAATTCTGCATGAGCTGCCAGCTCTGCAGGGCAGTGTCGTCTGGAATGCCCCGAATCAATTGGCAAATACATGCTCTGAAATCACGTGCCACAGATGATCTTTCTGAAAAGATGCTGTGCAAGGTGGGAGATGAACACCTGTAAAATCTTGACAGCAAATGTTTGATGGGGGAGGTTAAATAACGACTCAGTCTAGATACAGTTCACATACACCTCGTATCTTGGCAGTTTTCAGTGCCCTCAATTCTTATGCTCAAGGGTGGGTGTGAAATCCTGGCGTATGTGGATTGTATCAAATCAGAGCATGTTTTGAACTCAAACCCCAGCAAAAATTAGGTATCTTACAGTTACATGTGACTCCTGAGCTGTGTCTGAGAGGTCAATACAGTAATCCACGCTCCAAGTGAGCTCCTGCTCTTTGAATTTAGGCTACGATCCTGAAGGATAGGGGATAGGAAGCAGCACATGGTCAGAGGGGAGGTTCGGGGCCGCTTGAAAATTGTGTTCACACATCCAGACTCTTAGAGTGACCCTTTCACGGGGGGTGCCCACGCTCACTTGAGCCTCGAGTCACTTCTGTGCCTGTCACACGTGAAAGCCGCCTGGTGACTTCAGAGCGCTCTGTCTGTGCAGGGGCAGAGCAGCTGTGCGAACGTCTAGGCCAAAAACCTCTGCCCTGGCCTGGAGAACAACGCGGGGGACCCACTTCTGAGCTGCTCGTAGAACCGAGCGAGGAACAGCGCCTCTGCCGCGGCCATGGCGGGAACAGCCTTTCCCGGCCCTGATGCTCCGCGCTTCGCTCTCGGCAGAGCCCGGGCCTCGGCTCCCTGGGGTCCGGCGGGGCAGAGGGGTGCGCTCAGCGCCCTGGGGCCCGGCAGAGAGGGGAGCGCTCAGCGCCCTGGGGCCCGCAGCCCCGCGGGCAGGGGTCGGTTCGTGAAGGCAGCGGTCGGTCCGTGCGGACAGGGGTCGGTCCATGAAGGCAGGGTCGTTCCGTGCGGGCAGCGGTCGGTCCGTCCGTCCGTTCTCCGCTGGGAGGCATCGCACCGCCCGCGCTCCCACAATGCACAGAGCGGCGGCAGCCGCTGCTCGCCAGGTAGCAACATGGCGCGGCGCACCCGGGCTGCCGCCTGAGCATCCTCCCTCCCTCCTTCCCTCCCTCCCTTCTCCGCCTCCCGGGCTGCCGCAGAGGGGCCGCCCGCCCGCGCCCTGCGCCATGGCAGCCTCCGAGCTCTACACGAAGGTAGGGCGGCGGCGGGGGCGGCCGGGCCGCGGGGCGGGCGAGGCGGGGAGCGCGGCCCGGGCGGGTATGGCCCGGGCGGGCATCGCCCGAGCGGAGCGAGGGAGGGAGGGCGCGGGCGAGGGGCCGGCGTTGCCATCCGCGGCTGGGCGGCCCGGCGGGAGCCGGCGCCTCTTCCCGCTATGGACCCGCATCCCGCCGGGGCGGTGACTCAATCATAGCCCCCGCAGAGGCGCTGCCCGGCGGGTGGAAAGCGGCAGGGAGCCGGAGCCGGTGTCGGTGCGGTGCGGCCCGCCCGCCGAGAGCCGCAGGGAAGCCGCCGCCGCTGCCCTGCCCGTGGGCACCGGGGCGCGGGCGGCCCCGCAGCGATCTCCGCGCCCGGCCAGCAGCGCTTCGGCGGGACGGTCGTTCCGTGCCGTTCCATCGTCCCGTTCCGTGTGGAAAAACACCTTTGACAGCGTAGGCACTTTGATATTCAACTAACCTTCCTGGTGACGCTGCAGCTTTTGACCGGTTACTCCTTCGGCAGTCAGACGGCAGCCCTGCGCTGGGCACCGCTGCGGTGCGCGGCTCTAACGGGCTTCAAATAGACACTGCTCTGGTCTCTAACGGGTTTTCAAACAGACACCGCTCTGGTCTCTGCAGCCCGGGCTGTTGGGGTCTCAGCAGCATCTGCCCGCAAATACTCGCTGCCCTCTGCATCTCGATGACGGCAAAGCCTGCACAGTGAAAGCTACGGCAGTGGTTGTTTAATCCACCAGCATGGCGTGGTTTGCATCGGTTTGCTTTGATCTAGTGCAAAAACTGGAGAGAAAAATAGAAATCATTACAGACTACAGGTTTTTCAGGGTAGAAGGCATGGCTGGGGTCGCCAGAACGGAGTGCTGCAGTACAACATGGCAAACTCCAAAGTAGTGCCATCTAGATTCCGAGCCCCTTCCTAAATACTCCAGAATTATCCCCCATCTGGCTCTCTGTGAGGAAGGAAACGGGCTTTTTGTTTCAGCATGAACAGTTCACCTTCCTCGTGGAGTCCCTGCAGGGATGCTGTGGACAGCACGTTGGCTGTGCACGTCACCCTGGACACTGCTTCCAGTGAAACACATCTCAGAGGTGTGTTTGTGCAGGAGAGACTGAACGGGGTGCACACCTGCATCCCCCAAAGAACGCCAGATATGTTGGTAGGAGCCGTCTGGGTATCTCGTGTCTTACAGAAGAGTGTCTGTGTGGACTGTCATTGTGGAAAGGGATGGAAATCAGCATTCTGTCCAAGAAATATTCTCAAATGCCCAACAGACTCCTATGTGAGGAGTTATCCTTGCTTTATCTCTGTGATGTTCTTGTAATGGAATGAAAAGGTCTCTTAAAGATTTGATTAGAAATACTACTTTTTTTATTTCCAACCCTGTCTGACCTCAAATTTACTTCCTTGAGTGATTAAATCCTTTAGTCAGAAGGTGTCCCAAAAATGTGGGTGTCCTGCTGTGGTGGGACTGCATCACGGTGGAAGGCTCAGGGCCTCACAGCTCCTGAGGAAGGCAAGGCTCTGGATTGAGGGCTAGGCTGGGAAAGCTGCTAGGCCCTCAAGGGATCCTGTCTCTGCTGGCTTCCCTCTGCTGGCTTTTTCCCCAGGTAAAGCCATCGTGCTGTTTAAATCATGGTCAATATCCCATCCTTGATTGGCATAAAGAATGGATTTAAGGTCACAGCACAGAGGTAAAAATGGCAAACACAAAGTCAAACGGCACAGGGCTGCTCCTGCAGTAGGACTCCCTGGGTGACCAAGGACAGTGAAATTGCTTCTGTGCTTTTCTCTCACACCACGGGCTGTTCTTGTCTCCTTTAGAGCCACAGACTGGCACAGAGAAAGTGACTTTCACAGGTTTTTCGTGCTGGCAGGATTGGCACTCAGGGCAGCTGCTGGAAGTACCAGAGCTTCCAGTACAGCGCTGACACTTAGCATGTGGTTTTGGCAGAGCCCCTTTCCTGGCAGGCGGGGCAGGGTGTGGATTTGCAGCACGTTGTTGCTGACTGGGTGTGCGTGTGTGTGTGCCTGGAAGCAAAGTGCCTGGCAGCTCTCACCCTCTCCCACTGGAACCCCACGTCCCAGCTTGCCCAAGTTCCTCAGGAGGCCGTGTTTGCCTGGAACTGCAGTTGGTAGAACTGCATGACCAGTGTGGCAAAGAAGTTGCTGGCATCTCTGACT